>OY390727.1:6205353-6434092 GCA_959613375.1 Heteropelma amictum
CTATTGACGATAACAACTGCGATACGGTAACGGAGGAGGAGGGAACTCACGACAGACAAACGGAAAACGACTCGGCAACCAAACGAAAGTCCAACGATTGAAGGAACCACGAACCCGGCAGACAATGAAAAAGGAAAACGAACGGAAACAAACAAGGAAGAAAATAAACTGAACAAATTAATCAACGAATACAACGCTAAACAGGAGCGGCCATCAAAGGCAAACGAATACAAGCTAACAAAGCTAATCGACGAGTATAATTTAAAACAAATGAAGCAAAATGCAGGTGAAGGAAATAAATTAACAAAACTAATCAACGAATATAATACGAGAGAACAACGAAAACAGGAAAAATCGAACGAGCAAAGTAAAGAAAACGAACACACAGCAAGCAATAAGGAAACTAACGACGGGAGGAGTGAGCCAAAGGCACACGAGTCGGTCAACGGGCCGAATATGGGAGACAATACAGCCGATGTTTCGGAGATCAGGCCAACGTCCGAATCACATCCACCAATAACGGAAACAACGAACGAACAAGGTACCACAAAACATCTTGAAGTGGAACCGAACTTCCGCTCACCGGCGACGTCAGGCGACAAGGCGACCGAACCAAATTTCCGTTCGCCGCCACGACTCAACGAGGGTCGAACAACTCATGACTCGACTCGCGAGATATCGGAGGAATCGCGAGAGCAGTCAACAGGCCAGTATCAAACCAACAACGATACGCTGAAACCACCGATCCGACCACCAGAATCGACCGACGAAGACAGCACGTCATCAGCAAAAAAACGACGACCGGCCCGACCAAGCAAAAATGACACGACAACGGACAAGCCCTCTCCAGCAGTAACGAACGATTACGCCAATCTCGCAGCCGAAATACACCAAAGCGAATCCGATGCAGACCCACCTTACGAGCCATCGCAGTACCACAGAAAACGCCCGGCATTACCAAAGGCAGCACCAAAAACAAGGCACATGACTCAAACTGAAGATGCCGAACGTCAATCGTTCACCGAAGACTCAGAAACATCAGACGAAAACAACGTAACAACCTCGGAATGGGAAGAACAATCCGAAGATCCGGAAACAAACCAGAGACACATGACATCGAACAACAACGTCATAATTAGCCGGAAAAGTATTCTCACGCGGAAGGATAACATCGCTCACTTTCTCGCAGCGGATTGTATCACGAACACAACAATATCGCGAATCCTCGTAGAGAAAAACGTAATCAACCACGAAGACCTTTGCAAGGAGAAACCGAGAGCTGGACACATATTCATAACACGCCGCGGAACCAAACGCATCTTCACCATGATATGTAAAGGAAAATGCACAGATAACACCGACTGGCATATGGTCCAAAAATGCATCGAGACAGTCATCAAAATCTTGACAAGGGACAAACTCGAATCATGCACACTAGCCAAAGATCCTGAGATCATCGATCAATTTCTCTGGGACAACATCAAAACTTACATCCAGCAAATCACGGTTGAGCGAAAAATACGAATAACGCTGTGCGAAGGAATTATCACGGTACCGCCGAAACTACACCAACAGTCCATAATAAAGGAAGCACACGAATCAACAATCGGAGGACACGAAGGCATCTCGAAAACTCACAAACGCATATGTGCTCGATACTATTGGAAAAACATGAAAGCAGACGTCAAGGAATTCATTAAAACCTGCCAAAAATGCCAAAAGAACAAACTCGTTCGCGTAAAAAACAGAGCACCTATGGTAATAACAGACACTCCAACTCAGCCTTTCGAGAAAATCGCAATAGATATCGTCGGACCTCTTCCAAAAACAAAGGACGGTCACGAATATATCCTCACGATCATCGATCTATTCAGCAGATTCAGCGTCATGGTTCCACTTAAACAAACAACAGCTCGTGATGTATCTAAAGCACTAGCAACAAGCTTTATAACGACATTCGGTGCACCTCGTGCGATACTTTCCGACCAGGGTACGAACTTCATGTCAGATCTATTCGCATCTTTCGCAGAACTGTTCAAAATCAAACAGTACCGAACGACAACTTACCACCCACAGTCCAACGGAGCGTTAGAGCGAAGCCATCACAGTCTCATCGAATACCTCAAACATTACATCGATATGGACAAAAACTGGCACGAACTAATCCCATTCGCGGCACTTTCTCACAACACGAGTGTCCACGAAAGCACAGGGTACACACCATACGAGTTAGTCTTCGGAAAACCAGCCTCACTACCATCCGAATTCCCACCTCCTGAAAAACTAGCGACATACGACGACTATCTGCTAACACTACACAGAAATTTAAAAGAAATCCGACAATCGACACGCGAAAAGCAGTTAGCGGCAAAAGAACGCACAAAACGATATTACGACAGGAAGACGAAAACACAAAATTTCAAAGTCGGACAACAAATATTCCTATTAAAGGAACCTCGAAAAGGGAAATTAGATCCCCATTACACCGGCCCATACACTATCGTGGAAATTCTCAACCGTAACAATATCAGGCTCCAAATCGACAACGACAAAACAAAGGTAGTACACGTAGACAAAATCAAAATGGCACATGTTGCAGATACCACACGGCCGCTATGAACAATGACATCCCAGTGGAAAATTCACCATTCCCACGGAACCCCGGATTATACTCACACCCACTCGGTACACTCAGAACATACCACACAGTCTGGAATCTCATCACATACGCTAACACAGAGGGACTGACAACACGAAGGGCACAACTCAAAGAAAACCTACACAGCCTCCACGAATATTGCTACACACTAGGATCATCATGCCTCATAAAGGGACAGCTAACGTCAATTAAATCTCGCCTGAACACCATCGAAACATCTCAATCGATACTCGAGGAACTGATCCCGTCAAGAAACACCACACAACTACGGGAGAAACGAGCAGTACTCGGGTTTATAGGGAAGGCGTACAAATTTTTATATGGTACAATGGATAGCGACGACGCCAATAGAATAGCCACACAGATAGAAATGCTCGCGAACAACTCGATAGAACTAGCAGAAATCGAACGCAATCAAACACACATAGTAAAAACGGGCTTTGATATAACACAAAAACAAATTGCAACAATGAAACACGAAATCAACAAAGCAATGAACAAACTAAATCTGGCAATAATCGATACCCATGAACAAGTAAACATTCTAAAATATAACCAAGTAGCAATACAGTTTATAACAAGGGTAGAAAAAGACCTCACGGAACTGGAAATGGACGTAGAAACGCTAATAAACGCCATTCTTTTCGCAAAATCGGGACAAATTCACCCACGACTTTTAGCAACTAAATAATCTTCCACAGTAACGGGAAACTCGTTTACATAATTAAAATCCCATTGCTAGACTTAATACCGTTCAACCTGTACGAACACATGTCAGTCCCAATGCGCCAGACCCCGTCGGACACACGTTTCGCCTATATCAAACCGGCATCACCTTTCACAGCACAGATTGCCGAAGATTTCGAAAATTATTTTAGCCTACATAACCTCGCAAATTGCAAATCGATGAACTCTATGTATATATGCAAACAAGTTAACCCAATACAACGAATCGGTAGTGAAGCTGAATGCGAGATACAGCTACTAGTTAACCCGCATTTTCAAAACCTCGAAACATGCGATATCCACCTGAAAACATTGAGACAAACCCATTGGGCGAGAATTCATGGCAGTAACGCTTGGCTATATGCGGCTCCCATGGCCGAAACCCTGTATGCCACCTGCGACGACCACTCATCAAAAATCGAAACCATCGAAAATTCAGGGATATTAAAATTAAAACCAACATGTGAAGCAAAAACAAAAACAACAAAATTGATCCCGACAACGGAAATAACGACAGAGATCCAAGTAAACTTTTCACGAACCATAGTATTGAATATTACAGAAATAATAAGAAATTCCATCGAAACAACAGAATCAATAAATATTACGGAAGTATTATTGGAAACAGAGACCTTCACCGATACGTTAGGCTCAAGTACTATAGACAACGATTTGACAAAAAACGAGGTAGCTCTAAAAACGATAATTGCAAAGGCTCGCGAAATAACAAAAACGCATATAATACACAACAGACTGTCAATACTCGAGAAAATATTAAAATTTGGTGGAATCTCGTTGGGATCAGGCTTGATATTGGCCGCGATCGGCTGGAAATTCTCATTATTTGGAAAACTATCATACATACTTAAATTAATATCCTGCATCAGTAAGCGTAAAAACCAAAACACGAAACCAATCATCAAAACCATAGAACAACAGGTGCAATACCACAGACAACCGGTAGAGATAGTAGAAATCTCGCACGCGAACACACAGCGAGAGATAGGAACAGCAACCGCGGTAATCCCTGAAAGACCGGCACGCGCGATAATGTACTACCGAGACATAGTACCGTGACGAGAGTCGCGAGAGCGACAACTACCCGTAAACAAAACATATACCCCTTACCCTATTTCCAAAACCCCACAACCTATCCACGAATGAGTGTGGTATAACGAAAAAACGCGTCCAATAGGCTTCCGACATCTACATCATCAAGGCCGGAAAATATCCGGATCGAGTGCCCGGTATGCCGGAAAAGGGGACCCCCGAGGGAACTGAGGACGCACCTCATCCGATGCTGCGCGGGCATCATCGACGGCCTGGCCGCGAAGCCCGACGCGGACCGCAGGTGCGTGATGTGCGGTGGTGCGTTCCCGGCGAGGCGCCTCATCACGCACCTGGACCTCTGCGCGGCATATTGGGTGAGGCAGGGGGTCTTCCCATGGACCTCCGAAACAACGGCAACAACATCCGCCACAACAAAGAAAACAAAGACAACAACAACAACAGAAACACAATTCACCAGACTCGACCCCGGAACCCCACTAGTCCCTGCAGGCTGCCCTTACAAACAGGAATCCCGACAGACAACGACGACCACACCCAAAACCACGCCAAGACCCACTACAACGACGACAGACACAACTAAACAAACAACAAAACAACAGCACCAACAAATCATACGAGACATCAACAGGGAACTAAAACAAAGACAAACGAAACTTCAGACAATCCCCGAACACCCAACACCCGACCCGACTGACACAACGAACAACGAAACGAAGCACGAATCACCAACCCAAATCCCACACGCCCCAGAGCCAGCACCACGAGGCATGGGAGCAATCCCAAAAAGACCCAGACCAACACCAGCACCACGGAAACAACACACTAGTACAGTAAAAACAGAAACACTAAACGAGACAATGGAACGACTACTCGCCATAATGAAAACAGAAACGGACAGAACACTGACAAACGTAAAACAGCTAATGACACATGCAATTGACCAGGAACTGACGAAACGAGAACGCGAAACACAAAAACAAAATGATTGACAAAGTATGAATGGGGGATGAATGAGGGAAATACAACTAAACTCCTAGGCTAAGCGTGTATATCTACCTACCAAGTATAGTATCAATAGCAATTAGATCCTTAGGTTAAGCATCTATTCACGTACGATTTCCCTCAATTTAGCTACTTATTA
The DNA here is from genome assembly GCA_959613375.1 of Heteropelma amictum. NCBI lineage: Eukaryota > Metazoa > Arthropoda > Insecta > Hymenoptera > Ichneumonidae > Heteropelma > Heteropelma amictum. The sequence continues at coordinate 6,210,951 of OY390727.1, forward strand.
TACGAACAATTATCTGACTACTTATTATACGAACATTATCTGACTACTTATTATACGAACACTACAACTACATTATTATACTCCATTATGACGTTCATTTTTCTTTTTCTGTTCTGTTTTTTTTTCTCTCTTTCGCTTTTCTTTTCTTGCACATTAAAATTATATTAATCACATCGAACAACGTATCAATTAACCAGACACGCACAGCCACATCCAACCACATCACAAAAACGTTCCACACCCCACTAACACGAAACTAATCAGAACTTAGACTGTTACAGAGAAACTTAAGGAACAGTAATAAAGTAATGGAATAAAAAGGAACAACAATAACAAATAAAAGGAAAACAATGACAGACTGTAACAATTTCAAACTGGCGAACTCAACGACAAACAGGAAAAAATGAGAAAGGAAAACAAGAAGCAATAATCCAGACAACTCACAGACAACTCGGAACACGGAAAAAAAAAACAAATGATATAATCAACGCTTCACTTTCACTATTACTCACAACCAAACCCATCACGATTAACAAACCTAATCCCCATTAACACGATAAGTAATGAATAACAGTTAGTTTCAGAATCACCAGAACCAACAAAAACACCAAAACAACGAGATACCAAGAGACAGCATAGAGGCGCCAATAGGAAAACCGGACCAACACCCTCCAACCTCAGTATTCGGACCGAATACACACACACCAAAACCAACACCTCAACCAACAGCAGGAGGAAAACAAAGAAAATACACAAAAACAATTCAATAGATTATATCGAGTCATTTAAATAACTGAAATCAATGTAAAAATATTCGTATTATATAGAATCAATACCAAAAATTCCTTGTTCAAAAATTGTAAACGATGGAGACCATCGTCCTCAAAGAGGGGGAGTGTAACGGCCCTATCCTATAACCACTTCTTTCCCACACAACACCTTACACCTACAGCAACCCTGTTATCACCTCGTTCCCACACACATCAGCACCTCCTATTTCGCCACACAGCATCCCTGGGCCACGGTCCCACGGTCCAGAACAATGCAACTCGACCATCCCCTCCACTTCACACTTCCTCCATTTCATTAGCGCTAGTCCTAATCCTCAGTTCATCTCCACCCGTTCAACCGTAAAGACCAATCAATAAACGCTCAACTCTTACTCTCATTTCCGATTATCACTCATTTATTCATTCCGCATTCGACCATCACAAATTAATTAAAGATACTCACCGAATCCTTTCGATATAATGCTGTAAATCGATGAAAACTCGCTTTTCACTGTGACATATATTCCTCACGTTCATTCACTGACTGACGCGAAGAAAAAAAATAAACATGCGTTGCTATAAACAACCATAGAAAAAGCAGGAATGCTAGAACATAAAGTGGTAAAAAAGAGCTACGTTGTGAAGTTATTAACGACAATAACCAAACTTTTTTTTTATATACACCCACGTATTATAATTATAAGTGAGAAGTAAAATTTTGCGGGAAAATGTCGGAAGTGATTTTTCGTATGTATTTTCGAAATGATTAGTTTTATAAAGAACATAAATAAAATGATTAGGACCATCATAATAAGTCTATCAATTTTCTATAACTTTCATTGAAACTTCGTTATTTACAGACAACTGATTAATCACAAGTAAATTTGCCTGCTTTCTTCCTGAATAAACGAAAAATTTGTTATCGTATAAATCGCATATCAATAAGTCGAAAAATATGACTTTTTTTTCCTAGAAATGGTAATAACTTAAATTATAGAAAAAAAAAGGATGTGTAATTTTTTTTGGAGGTTTTTCTTTGCAATCAATATTTTGCGAGTTCTCGTGTAAGTAAGCAACAAGCGCTGCATTTTTATTAGCAATTTATCTCGTTTATATTTGACATATATTAACATATATAATTTGAAACCAATTTGTAGAAAATAAATTTCGAATATAAATTAATAATTAGGGTTTGACAAACGATGCAGTATCGATCCGCGTTCGAAGAATCAAGATTCAGGGGGAAATAATCATTTTTCGATCGAAAGCTGACATTACAGCACCCAAAGATACACTATCGTAAAACAATCATTATTTTCCGTTACAACGAAAACATAATAGCCCAGTGGGGTTAGAATTTTAAATAGAAAAAATTCCGGGCAGCAATTTAATTGTTCGAATCTTTAGGGGGGGGGGGGGCGCAATAGTAGTGTACATTCAAAATGGCGACCAAATTCCGGCGGTGAATCAGCCGCCATATTGCATTTAAGGGGAAATGGTTTTTGCTCAATATCTCGACCAGTTTCAACTTTTCAACAAAAATGGTAAGGACTAAAGTTTAATAATTTAATTCTCGACAATTTTAGCCGTAATAATTTTTCTCGTGCGATCGATATTTTTCGAATTAAGCGGGAAAAATGTATCAAGGTAAAACCCTGGCGGATTTGCCAACCACGATTTCGTGGTAGGTATGTTTTGGACAAATTGGACAAATAATATACCACAAAATCGTAGTTTTTCTGGTTTGCAAACAAACCACGGAAACTACGATTTTCTGGTATGTCAGTTGTCCAAAACATACCTATCACGAAATCGTGGTTGGCAAATCCGCCAGGGAATTATCGAATTATCTCGTTTATTATTAACTTTAGAACGTAAATATGTATAAACAAAGTTGTTCATAATTATATTTTCTATAATTTTAATATTTAAATTTTTCGCTAGAACGAATATTTAAGGTCCTACACTCGCTGTAAAGACACAGAGCAACGTAAAAATTGTATTTTGTAAACTCCTTTCCACATCACCACAGGGGTAACGTTTCTGGCGCGTTTTTTTACGTGGTATCCCCACATTTCATCGCTCGCAAATATCGTTTTTTTTTCATGTAAGCTTCAAGCGAGTTTTTTTCTCCACAAGTCTCAGACTCTTTTTTTTTCGACGATGGTCCTGCCAAATCTACATCGTCGGTTTCCCCTTCGCAATTATTATTGTAGCATTCAATGTTTATTTTCTATGTTGATTGGGCCACATAAAAAATGCACCTGAAACTTTATCCCTATGGTGGTGTGGAAAGGAGTTTAGAAAATACAAGTTTTACGTTGCTCTGTGCCCTTACATTAAAAAGCGTAGGGCCTTAAAGATTCGTTTTAGCGAAAAACTTATAGATATCAAAATTGTAGAAAATATAATCATGAACAACTTTGTTTATACATATTTATGTCTTCAAGTTAATAATAAACGAGATAATTCGATAATTTTACCTTGATACATTTTTCCCGCTTAATTCGAAAAATATCGATCGCACGAGACATTATTAAGACTAAAATTGTCGAGAATTAAATTATCAACAACTTAAGTCTTTACCATTTTGGTTGAAAAGTCGAAACTGGTCGAGATATTGAGCAAAATCCATTTCCCCTTAAATGCAATATGGCGGCTCATTCGCGGCAGAATTTGGTCGCCATTTTGAATTTACACTACTATTGACCCCCGCTAAAGATTAGACCAATTAAATTGCTGCCCGGAATTTTTTCTATTTAAAGCCTTTTTTTCGTCTAACCCCACTGAGCTATAATACGACGAGGTATTCATATAACAAATGATGATGCAGCATTGTGGAATTATGCATTTTTATTCTATTCTTTTTTCAGCGATTATCGACTTTTCGATTCAATTTCACCAGGAAATTTCACCAGAAAATTTCACCAGTTTTATGATATAAAAACAAGTGAACCTTGACATGTCATAATAAACAAAATGTCCACACAAGAGGTAAGCAATCGTACGATAATTAATAAAACTATTCGATAATATTAGTTTTAATTATATTAATTTAATTAAATTTAATTTAATAATAATATAATTAATTTAATTTAATAATAATATAATTAATTTAATTTAATAATAATATAATTAATTTAATTTAATAATAATATAATTAATTTAATTTAATAATAATATAATTAATTTAATTTAATAATAATATAATTAATTTAATTATAAATATTTAATTCCAGATGGAGCATATGCCGGCCTCAGAACCGGCTCCAGCACCGGCAGCGACGACGGCGACGGCACTGGTGACGGCGACGGCACCGGCGACGGCACCGGAACCGAGCCAGCAGCGGGGCAGTTTAAAAAAACGTGAGTATATTTCTTTAAACAAATAGCTAAATAATAATTTTTATATTGAAATATAAAAATGTTTATTTGTTTTCAGCCAGAAAACGTGGCCGCCGAAGCGGATTCATAGTGCGGCAACGCGAGGCGGAAAATAGGATAGCCCGCATCTTATTTTCGACAATTCCGGTCCGTCGAGGCAGAGGCAGAGGACATTATTAATAAAAAAAATATAAAATAAAAATTTAATTGAAAAAAACCTTGTTTTGACTTTTTTATATTCTTCATAATATGTTTATTTAGACATGCCAATAGAGATTTATAGAAATCTCTCATCAGAAAAATATTCTCAATAGAGCTCGCTTCTTTATATTAGCTCGGTGCAAACTTCGATCAGCCTTATATTCAATCGGTGTAAAAAATTCAAGAAAAACTCAGCACAATATTTATTGAGAATATTTTTCTGATGAGAGATTTCTATAAATCTCTATTCGGATGTCTAAATATACAAAGTGAAGCGATAAATCCATGAAATGTTCACTCCGTATTAGATTGGTGCAAACTTCCATCAGCGCGAACCTTATAATTGTAATGAGGTGGGTTCAGGTATAGACTAAAAACTCAGAACATATTAATTAGTATGATTTATTACTCAGGCTGCTTACGCACGACCGGCCCTTACCACCGCTCGCAACGCACTGCTGCCAACTTGCACACCTACCATGTCCAAGCTAAGCGACTTGAACGTGGTCACATCTATCACATCTTTCTCTTTTCCATAAACAACAAATAAACAATGTTGTACGCTATTTGGCGCGACGTAGAAGGAACATAAAATAATATATATAGAAGAAACATAAAAATCAAATTTAGTAAACATGTTAAAGTGAGCTTGCAACCATCTCATGTTGTGGTCACGCACGTTACAATTTATATCTTTGGAATCCCGCCGATTTACACAAAATCCTTTAGGTGATACGGTCTTTTGACCTGGCGCCCACTTCTCGTTTGCTTTGGTGTCCCGAGACTTGACACGCTCGGTTCTTTCTGAATGTTTTTTCTCACGATCTCATCCTCTATCTCTTCTCTTCTTTCGTCTGAAGTATTGACAATATCATCCTGCCCTATTTCTGACGTCTCACAACCATTCTCATTTAAATCTTGTTCGTCTTTAATTTCAAAATTCTCACCCACTCCGCTACGAATAAGATGGAACCTGTTACTATTGATGGTTCTCCCTGTCTCAGAAAGAACATTGTACGACCTCGGCTTTTCTGCTGTACTAGTAATAATACCTTGTTTTTCAAAAGACTTTTTGTTGTTGTCTCTGATTCGTACATGGTCTCCGACCTCAAACTTTTCGAGTTCTCTAGCTCTTTTATCATGGTACCATTTCTGCGATGCTTGTCGCGCTTTCAATTTTTCGTACGTGTTAGCTCCGTTTTCATTTTTTTCTTTTGTTACGTTAAAGTTTGGTAATATCCCGTTTACATTTCTGCCTAGCATCAACTGGTTCGGAGAGCCGAGTTCCGTCGAGATGGGAGTGTTTCTATACTCTAGAAGTGCCATGTCTTGGTCTCTTTTGTCACGCCTTATTTTTTTCAGCATTTTTTTAATCGTTTGTATGTACCGCTCAACCATGCCATTGCTTCTTGGATACTCTGCTGACGACATCACATGCTCGAAATCCCACTCCCTCACAAATTCTTTGAATTTAAAGGAACCGAATTGTGGGCCTCCGTCTGAATGCACCACTTTCGGTATTCCCCATCTTGCGAAGATTTTTTTCAATAACCTTATGACGGCTTCGCTTACCGTCGTATTCAACACTCCGATCTCGACGTACTTCGAATAATAGTCTATAACCAAAACAAAGTCTTGTCCGTTCAAGTGAAAAAGATCTACCCCCACTTTTGCCCACGGGACTTTTGGAACTTCATGCGGTATTAACGGCTCCTTGACATTATTTTTTCTGAAGTTCAAACAAGTCGGACAATTTGATATCGTATCCTGAATTTGTTTGTCCATGCCTGGCCAGAACAGTATTTCTCGCGCTTTGACCTTTGTCTTTTCTACCCCCTGGTGTGTGTAATGCAATTTTTCTATCATTCCTCGACGCATGCTTTTGGGTATAACTACTCGATTGCCCTTGAAACACAAACCCTCATGTTCGGTCATTTCCCAATTAAACGTGAAGTATGGCAACGCCAACTCCGGCACCTCCGACTTATGTTCTGGCCAGCCACGTCTCACTAAGCGCAATACAGCCTGAATTTCCTGGTCTTCAACGGTCGCTTTCCTCAATTCTGTCAACTTTCGTGTACTCATGTACTCCTTATAATCTACTAACATTATGTGTGTATTGTTCTCCTTATTGTCTACGACGTCCTTTTCATCTAGATGCGCTCGTGACAATGCGTCTGCCAGAAGTAGTTCCTTGCCTGGCTTGTAGCACACTTTTATGTCAAAAGGCTGTAAACGCATTCTCATTTTTTGTAATCTCATCGGAACTTCACACAACGCTCTGGACAATATCGGAGACAGCGGCTTATGGTCGCTTTCAACTACCGTCTCTCTACCCAGAATGTATTGTCGGTATCGCTCGCACCCTACAACTATTGCGAAAAGCTCTTTTTCGATCTGGGCCCAGGCCTTCTGGGTTTGTGTAAATGCTCGCGAAGCGTACGCTATCGGAAGTCCGTTTTGCAGCAATACCGCTCCTACTCCCGTGCTACTTGCATCGACGCTTAATACACAATCTTTATCGGGGTCATAGTATTGCAGAACTGGGCTAGTGCTTAACATCTTTTTTAGTTCGTCAAACGCCTTCTCGTGCTCTGCAGTCCACTCGAATGCTACATCTTTCTTTATCAGTTTTTTTAGCAAAGTTGCATTTGTCCGCATTCAGTCTTACATTATGCTCTCTAGCTCTTTGCAATACTGTTCTTAGTGTCGTGTTATGCTCCGTTTCATCCGATGCCCAGATTATTATGTCGTCGATATAAATCGCTACATTTTGTATTCCCTTAAAAATTTCTGAGAACTGTCTGTGGAAAACTTCCGGCGCTGTTTTAATTCCGTATGGTAACCTTTGGAAGCAATATCTCCCAAACGGCGTCTGGAATGTTGTTAGTTTCGTACTCTCCTGAGCTAGTCTAATTTGATAGAACGCTTTTCTTGCATCTAATATGCTGAATATCTTGGGATTTGTCATTTTGGACGCGATGTCCTCGAACGTGGGCAACTTGAAATGCTCCCTTTTCAAACCCGTGTTTAGGTAATGAGGATCTAGACAGACTCTGATGGAGTTGTCCGGTTTTTTCGCCAAAACGACCGCGTTTTCAAACTCTGTTGGTTCATTAATTTTACGGATAATACCCTCTTGTTCCATTTTTGTTAACTCGATTTTGTATTTTTCCTGGACTTGAAATGGCACGTTTCTGCATGGCATCGCCCTGCCAACAGATCCTTCTTTCAATTTAAGCTTGTACTCGAAACCGTGCATCTCGCCAATTCCCGTGAAAACCTCTTTGTACTCTGCCAGTATATTATCTGATATGTTTACCGCATTTACTTGCTCATTTTCCTTGATTTGAACCTTATTTCTCGTGACCAATTTCAGCTTGTCAATGGTCGGAAGTCCTAACAATGGTACCGCGTCACACTTAACCACAATAAACTGAACATCTGTGATCTGATTGTTTATTTGGCACGACAATGTTGACTTTCCCAGTACCTCAATATTAGAATCATCATACCCCTTTAGTTTGACTGAGCACGGTTTGAGTTGTACGCGTATGTTTGACTCTTCGAGCTGTTTTTTACTTATTACGTTACACCCAGCGCCTGTATCTAGATTGAACACGATAACGGTTTTAAAATCTCGAAATATTACCGGCTCTCCCCACATTTTACTGCTTTTATTTGTATCAATCATGTTGATGATCCCCAACAAGTAACCCTCGTTATCACTCTCTTCCGAATTAGCGTCTATTGCGTTAAGATTATATTTTTTTCCCCGGCATACTTGTGCGAAATGATGCAGTTTCTTGCAGTTGTTGCAAGTCTTGTTGTACGCAGGACATCTCCCATTTTGATGGGAATAACCGCACTTCATGCAGCTCTGTGTCTCGCCCTGTCGTTGTTGTCCCTCTTGTTTCCCGGAACCGTAAGCTTCGTGTTGTTTTCCCGTCCCATTTCGCGGCTTGTTCCCTCGCGACTGCTGTGGTTCTTCCTTCTTGGATGGCTGCCTCTGATATCTCGTGTCTCGCTGGTTTCCTCTGACGTAATTAACTTGTTCTGGTACATCCGGGTTGAGAGTTTTTAGTTGTTGATCTGCCAATTCTGCAGCCTTGCACAGTGTGACACACCTGTCCAGCTTCAAGTCGTCCTCTCTTAGTAAACGATTTTTCAACGTGTTGCTTTGAATGCCGCTGATTATCCTGTCTTTGATCAGGCTATCTTTCAAACTCCCGAATTCACAATCAACACTCAGCTTTTTTAACTCCGTCAAGAACTGCTCAAATGACTCGCCTTCTTTTTGCGATCTTTGAAAGAAAAGGTGACGGCTGACACTTTCGTTCTTTTTAGGAACACAGTGGCTTTTGAACGCAGCCACGACGTCATCGTACTTTCCTCTCTGAGCCTCTGTGAGATCGAATGTCTCTAATTTGTCGACTGCCTCGTCGCCGATCGCGTGTTTAAGAATCGCCACTTTAACTTTGTCAGGTTTCGTGTCACACTCCATAGCGTTCATGTAGTTGTTGAATTTTTTTATCCATCTTTTCCAATTTTCGGCGATGTTTCCTTCAAACGATAATGGTTCGGGCGGTTTTAGCGCCAACGCGCTTGCCACTGCAGCTTCCGCCATGTTTTTTTTTTCTCTTTTCTCTCTCTTTTCCGTGTGGTCACGTATTTAACGCGATACACTTATCGTTATTATTTATCACTTTTTCTCCACTTGTCTTCTCTTATACGTGGTTTCCGACTGCGCCATGTAATGAGGTGGGTTCAGGGATAGACTAAAAACTCAGAACATATTAATTAGTATGATTTATTACTCAGGCTGCTTACGCACGACCGGCCCTTACCACCGCTCGCAACGCACTGCTGCCAACTTGCACACCTACCATGTCCAAGCTAAGCGACTTGAACGTGGTCACATCTATCACAATAATCAATCGATGTAATAACTTTGTAGAAAACATTCCAAAAACATTATCAAGAAAAGCTCAGCACAATATTTATTCAGTTTCTGATCAGAGATTTCTATAAATCTCCATTGGCACGTCTAAATAAACACAGTGAAGCGATAAATTCGAAAAATGTTCACTCCGTCTTAACTCGGTGCAAACTTCCATCAGCGCGAACTTTATAATCGATCGGTGTAATAACTTCGTAGAAAACTTTCCAAAAACATCAAGAAAAGCTCAGCACAATATTTATTCAGAATGTTTTTCTGGTGAAAGATTTTTATAAATCTCTATTGGCACGTCTAATTAAAAGAAGCAGAGCGATAAATCCAAAAATGTTCACTCCGTCTCAACTCGGTGCAAACTTCCATCAGCGAGATCAGCGAAAGCCTTATAATCAATATAAACTTTAAAGAAAACTTTTCAAAAACATTATTCAAGAAAAGCGCAGCACAATATTTATTCAGAATGTTTTTCTGATCAGAGATTTCTATAAATCTCTATTCGGATGTCTAAATAAATAAAGTGAAGCGATAAATACAAAAAATGTTTACTCTGTCTCAACGCGGTGCAACTTCTATCAGCGCGAACCTTATAATCGATCGGTGTAATAACTTCGCAGATAGAAAACTTTTCAAAAACATTATTTAAGGAAAACTCAGCACAATATTTATTCAGAATGTTTTTCTGATCAGAGATTTCTATAAATCTCTATTCGGATGTCTAAATATACAAAGTGAAGCGATAAGTGCAAAAAATGTTCACTCTGTCTCAACGCGGTGCAAACTACCATCAGCGCGAACCTTATAATCGATCGGTGTAATAACTTCGTAGATAGAAAACTTTTCAAATGTGCAAATGATCGGTGTAATAACTTCGTAGAAAACTTTCCAAAAACATTATCAAGAAAAGCTCAGCACAATATTTATTCAGAATGTTTTTCTGGTGAGAGATTTTTATAAATCTCTATTGGCACGTCTAATTAAAAGAAGCAGAGCGATAAATCCAAAAATGTTCACTCCGTCTCAACTCGGTGCAAACTTCCATCAGCGAGATCAGCGAAAGCCTTATAATCAATATAAACTTTAAAGAAAACTTTTCAAAAACATTATTCAAGAAAAGCGCAGCACAATATTTATTGTGAATGTTTTTCTGGTGAGATATTTTTATAAATCTCGATTGGCACGTCTGAATAAACAAAGTGAAGCGAAAATCCAAAAAATGGTCACTCTGTCTTAACGCGGTGCAACTTCCATCAGTGCGAACCTTATAATCGATCGTTTGTTACGTCCCAGCTCTCACGCTCGAAGTTTTTTTTAGCCCCACAAAAAAAAATAATAAAACACGCAATACCGACAGTAGGTATATGCAGGACACACACTCATCAGTATCTTCTTTCGACGAGACTCTTTCGAAAACCAGATGCATACGCACCTTTCCTTTCTCTACCTCCACTATCTTTTCAACAAATTATAAACCACCACATGTAGGAGATTCCACGGACTTTGTAACAAACCTCTTCTGATATTTATATTAGACGTCGTATGGAAAAACGGTGAAAGATAAAAACAGCGTAAGGGAAAGACCCGACAAGAGTTTTCCCACACAGATATTTTCTTCTTCCATCTTTTTCTAGTAAATCTTTGGAATGTAATCTTGCATACCGATTCTATATTAAAACCACGGTATTTCTTATCCAAAGCAAGCAAAAGATAGGAAGTTGCCTAAACCCCGACGCAGCGACGCGTCGCCTATCACATCAATGTTCAAATCTTAACAACTTTTCGGGAACCAAGACGCTCATGCCTAAACTCTGTCGCGTCTAAGCATTATCCTAATCTCTTATGCACAAGACGCAGCCAAATAATCTTGTTGCTGCATCTCTTTCTTATAACACCCTAAAGCAAGGGGAGTAATCCCTCCCACATTTAAAATAGACCAATGTCTAACGAGAAGAAAATATCTTTTATCAAACTGTAACATACGGGAGGCGTTTACCGGCTCCCACCGTATTTTCAGAAAGTATTATATAAACTCCGCATAAGTTACAAAGGCAGCTCTCTTCGATAAAAAGTTCAATTCTGTTCACGTCGTCGTAACGTCCGTTAAAATTCGAACAAAAATTAACTTAGAAATTATCCGGACTCCGACCGAATTATTAAAACTTGATTGACGAGACTGTGTTCTCACAATCCGCGATAATCCGAATTATTATCAAAAAAATAACAACTGTACCAGACTTGTAATACGATAGTGATAAAAATACTAAATAAAAACTCTGTTAATTTGTTAAATCGACAAATAGTTTATTCGGGAAATCACTCCAAGATTTCTCCGATCCAGAAACTCCGAAACATCTCCGAAGAGTATCGGGCGTAAAAACCCTCATTGATAATAAAATTGTATTTCGCGAGTCGCGGACCAACCAACAAAGACTCTCCGGCGAAAGATATTTAAATCTTCGCGCTCCAAATCCGGTGGTCACGAGACTCGTACTCGATCCCTCTCTCGGGACGTAACAACTATATATCAATAAAACTGGTGGCAGCGGAAACAAACGAAATCATACCACCAATAAAACTGGTGGCAGCAAAAAGCAACCAATTAAATCATACCACCAATAAAACTGGTGACAGCCGAATACGATTTAAATCGCACCATCAATAGATTTGATAACAGCGAAAATCGATTAAAATTACACAAAATTAACAAATTTCGTGTTATAATTCCCGACAGAGTATCACTATCAAGTAATCGGTACACAAACGTGAACTTTTCAAATAAATCGTGAAGGAAAAAGAGAGAAAAAAAAGACAATCTTTGTTCGCACCATAAATCAATTAAACGGTGGAAGTGCAGATAATCCTTCGTTACTGCAAAAACAACGGCAAGTGCAACCGAACAGCACGTGTACAACCATCATCGAGTCTTCAAGGGCCAGGTCAACTTCCAGTAGCTACTCGACACCTTTTTCGACCACCTGTACGAGCATCATAAATCGTCATCTACTACATCTCCGAGAACCTTTCTTCTTCTCGACTTCTACAAGATCTTCAACGAGTAAGTCGAAACATTTACAATGCCTAACGACACCGAAATCCCAATGGAAACATCGACGGCATATAATCCGTCACGACCTCAACAACAACAAGGACAGCAATCAAATACGTTCGCATCTTCATTCCAAATTCCATCAACATCACAAATGAATAACGATACGTCACAATTGTACAATAGATATAGAGACTTTTCAAGAATTATACCAGAGTTTGAGGGAAATAGCAGAACGGTTTCCTTATCAGGATACTTAAAATATTGCGACAGAGCTAAACAATACATTGCTGTTGCAACAGAATCAGATATCGTAACGTATTTAATTAGCAAATGTAAAGGAGCAGCTTTCGACACATTAGATGATTCATCAATCACGACGATAGATGAATTAATAGAAGATTTAAAAGAAAGATTCAGTATTAAAAAACCTATTGCAACATGGTTTTCAGAAATATCAAAATTTCAACAAAAACACAAAGAGTCAGTCAAAGAATTCCATAAGCGAATTACTGAATATTTAGACGAATTCAAACAAGCAATTGGCAGTTCATCTCTCAAAACACAAGCCGGAGCAATAGAGCTCGCACAAGAACTAGCAGCAGATCAATTTCGGAAAGGTATTAAACCTATCTATCAAGCACATATTTCCTTTGACGGTGAACCAGATATGAAAAAGATACTTACACAAGCTCGTGAAATCGAACGTTTTCTGGGTCACACCGATACAGAAAATGACAACTAAAAAATTTGCTTACCGATAGTACAACAAAACAAATTTCAAAACAATTCAAATCCCACAAAATTTTGTAACCACTGTAAAAAAACAAATCACACAATAAATGAATGCTTTGCACTCATGAAATTAAACAACGAAAAGAAGACAAACGAAAACCAAAGTGATCAAATTTGCAATTATTGTAAAAAGAAAGGTCACTTAATCAAAGATTGTCGGAAAAGAACGTACAATAACAGCAAGAAAGCCGAACAAATAAAAGCAAGTACAGCCCAGGGAAACGAGAAATCGACCTCTCGACAGGGCGCTGCGACGGGGCAACACTCGCAAGAGCGCCAGGAATAGATAAAACCGTTCCACAAAAAATCCTTCGAGCAGAATGCAATCTCAACTTTACATCCATTAATAACAATTCTCCAACAATATTGTTCTGCTCGAAAGATTTCATAAAATCAGAAATTTTATTTTTGGCAGATTCGGGATCTCAATTAAATCTAATAAAACTAAATCATTTAAAATTTCCCGATGACATTAATAATTCAGTAATTTACGAATTACAAGGAATTTCGAATCATGATAAACCAGTAACTCTTGGAGAAATAACAATCGAAATAAATAACAAGTCAGAAATATTTCACGTAGTTTCAGATAATTTTCCAATAGAATTCGACGCAATACTTGGTAATGAACTATTAGGAAAAAACAAGGGTAGAATCGATTGGTTAGCAAAGTACGTACGGCTGAACGATACAGATTATCCATTTACAAACACAGAATCACTTCTTCTGCGGGCCAGACAGAAAACAATCATGTTTGTTCGGGTAGATAACGCGTTAAAGACGGGTTACGTACCGCGCATACCCTTAGGTGATGACATCTTCGCAGGTGAAGCTTTGGTTTTTTCATTTTGCCGAGAGAATTTCTAAAATCAACCAATGATTGCACACACAAAATTCCCACTATAGATGACATTCCGATTAACACTAGACAATACAGACATCCACCTTTTCAAAAACCAGAAATAGAAAAACAAATTAATAACTTGTTGGAATTAAACATTATTGAACCATCCGAATCTCCGCACAATTCACCACTGTGGATTGTTCCAAAGAAAGCTGACTCACAGGGAAATAAACGATGGAGACTTGTGATAGACTTCCGAAAATTAAACCATAAAACAATCGGCGATGCATATCCACTCCCCTTAATAACCGATATATTGGATCAATTAGGAGGAGCAAAATATTTTTCAATTTTCGATCTAGCCTCTGGATTCCACCAAATTGAAATGGATATAAAAGATAAACATAAAACAGCATTTACAACTCCTCATGGTCATTATGAATTTAATCGAATGCCTTTTGGCTTGAAAAACGCACCAGCTACTTTTCAGAGACTCATGGACCTTGTTTTAAAGGGTCTACAGGGCAACGACCTTTTCGTTTACCTGGATGACATCGTCATATACGCACGTTCTATAGACGAACATAAAAATAAATTCCGAAAACTTGCTGAAAGATTACGTAATGCAAACCTCACTTTACAAACCGATAAATGCGAATTTTTACGAACAGAAGTGCGATATTTAGGACATTTAATTTCTGCAGATGGAGTAAAACCTGATCCTAAAAATATAGAAGCTGTAAAAAAATTCAATACACCTAAAACTCCAAAGAATGTTAGAGAATTTTTAGGTCTCGCTGGTTATTATAGACGTTTTATTAAAAACTTTTCGGGCATTGCAAAACCCTTATCAGCCCTGACGAGCAAGAATGTTAAATTCGATTGGACATCCGAACATCAGCTAACTTTCGAAAATTTGAGAGAAAAATTATGCACAACTCCGATCCTCCAATATCCAGATTTTTCAGAACCATTTATCGTTACAACCGACGCATCAAATATTGCAGTCGGCGCAGTCTTATCACAAGGCAAAGTCGGAGAAGATCCCATGGTAGCAGCAGCATCTAGAGTTTTAAATAAAGCAGAAAAGAATTATTCTACCCTAGAGAAAGAAATGGTCGCGGTCGTTTTTGCTTTAAAAACCTTTAGACCGTACCTTTATGGCCGGCAATTTACACTACTGACCGACCATCGACCACTCGTTTGGGTAAACTCAATGAATGACCCGACGTCTCGTGTACTGAGATGGAGAGAAAGATTAAAGGAATTTGATTTCAAAATCCAGTACAAACCGGGGAGAGTAAATACAAACGCGGACGCACTCTCCCGTAATCCGATTATTTTGCCTATCAAATGCAAATGGCGAATTAACGTGTCTCCACACGGAGAACGAATACTAAATCTTAATCCGGGAATCGCGAGAACATATACATCCTCGTCAGACTCTCATTCCCAGGGTAAAAGTAAACTTCAGAAAATCGAAAAATCTGATTCCGAGGAGGAAATTCCGGAAACTTCCGTGGAAAATCAGTCTGACAAAATTCCTCATACACCTGAACCCGCAGATGTGGCAATTCCGAGAGAAACACACACGGAGACGGTCATTGAAGGAAGTTCCGAAATCCGAAATCATAATGAACGGCCTGATCATCCGTCATTTCAGAACCTCAATAATAAAGAAACTCAGAATCTCGCGAACGAAATCCAGAACCTCAGTTTAGACAATCCGATTGCGCGCGAGGAAAATAAAATTCAGAACATCGAGACAAACGCGTCTCAAAACTTTAATCAAAATCTTGAAAATAAAGATCTTAACCAGAGCATCGAGACTGGCAAATCTCAAAGCAAAGCAGAAAATCTTAAAGAAAATTCGATCTATCGATCAAACAAACCGAAATTGGGTATCAAACAAAGGAGTCGCGCTAGTCGACATCTTTCATTCAAAAACCTATCGATTCACGATAAATCATCATTGTCTGATGAGGACGAAGATAATACAATCGCAATACCTGTAAACGTAGAATATATCAATAAAACTCCTATATCTTCAGATGCAGAATCAGTAAACGATGACGCACAAGAAAGTGTCGTTATAATAGGAGAAAAATTCGTTTCAAATAATCCAACTACACTTAACTCAAAAGAAAATCAAGAACCTCTACAACATAAAATTACTACGCCCAAAGTTAAGAAAATCTTCAGCGATCTGTCACATACTTCAACTCCTTACGACTCAAAAATCGCTGTAAATAAAGGAATTCAGAAACAAAACAATTTTCAACGAAATCTTGCTAGGGAACTCTTAGAAAAACGCTTACATAAATGAACAGATTATACTCCTTCCCCTGCAAGACGAGTTAGGAAAAAACTTAACGAATCTATCAATGATAAAAGAATGGAATTAGATTCGGCAACAGACAGACTCTCCCCAGAAAATATGTCTCTCACAGAAGAAGCGCTCATGCAACAAAGCATTCAAAATATAACTATGCATGAAGATAACGTTAACATAACTCCAATGCAAATGTCACTTTTGGAAAAATCAGTCGATAGAGTATCTTCGGATGAGGACATGATAACAATTATAGAAAATGCACCGGCCGTAACAAAGCCGAAAATAATCATTCCTCGTGCCCCTATTCAAAACTTGGAGGCACAACCGCTTCGTAGATCCACAAGAGAGAGAAAACCAAAGAGATGTCCCTGTTGTACCGACGGCGAACACCACATACAAGTCAAGAAACCTCGTATTCAAAGAAAAGCAACGAAAAGCAAAAAACAAATTCAAATTCCAGAAACTATTGTTGAAATGTCTCCTCAAAATATTGCATCAACAATTTACGAAAATAATGATAAAGAAAAGGGTTCACCCAACACTGAAGAAGCTAGATTATCGATATTATGTGACGATATTTCAAAAATATATGCGTCCATGCCTAGAGATATTCCAGCAAACGTATCAGGATCACAGACTTTTCAGGTAGAAAATGATTCAGAAGATAGTCAGAAACCAAGTAACGGTAAAAACGAAAACGTAATTTCACCTCCAATAGAAATTGCATCACAAAGATCGTCATATAGCGATAGCAATTCAAATTCAGATACAATTAACGTTATAGAATCAAGAGACAATTTAGAAATGAGTAAAGATCATTATATTTGCTTTGTATGTTTAAATTTACGCTCCTAGAACAATACGCGGCGGTTAACCTAAATCAAAACGAAATCATTTTGCAATCAGGAGTAAGATGTAGCTACGACAAAGGAAAATGCATCGACTTTCAAGGAGGATTTAGTTTCTGACACCCCCTTGAAACTGATCAATGTAAATTCAATAATTATGAAATAGTCTATGAAGGATTAGCAGAAAGAATTCAAGATACAGTCAAACCTGAAAACGAAATGTATTCTATCACCACGTCAGACATTACATTCGCGCTAACAGTCAAGGGTCATACAGTTTTGTGTGGATACAAATTGTTGAAAACAGAGCACCCGAAATTATTTATTGTCGACAAACAAAATGGCGACTTCTTCGCAAAAAAACATATATCAACTATAAACATGGATACATTCGCGTACATAAATTCAAAATTAGTATACATAGTCAGACATTTTGGCAATCAAATAACGGACCTCTACAATAACGTTGTCAAGCAAGAATGCGAACTTGAAAAAAAAGTTTTACGCAACACCTTGGGCTTTGCAGCGTTGGCTCCAGCAGAGTTCGCGTATTACTTCATGAAAGAACCAGGATACATCTCACATATTGCGGGAGAAGTATTACGAATTGCCAAATGTATACCGGTTAACGTAGCTACGCGAAAAACAGATGAATGTTATCAAGAATTACCAATAACAAGAGGTAATGAATCGATGTTTATGATACCGCGCACACGTATAATCACGAAAACCGGGCACGAAATCGAATGCAATTCCTTCCTATCACCAATGTACAGAATCAATAATATATGGTACCAATCGCTACCTCAACTAGCGCAAGCCGCAACCCCCCAATCGCTGTCCGCCGACACGAAAAAGACATGGGAATTTGTTGTCCCTGATCATTTAGCGGACAGTGGTATTTATTCGACAAAGGATCTCGACAATTTACGATCGAGCATGATGTTCCCTATAGAAAGGACCGCGGTCTTGAACACACTAGCTAGAGGAGCGTCGGGTCAGAAAACAATCGACCAGGGCGTATCTATTAACCACTGGATAAACGACGATATAATTCAAGAGAAGATCGAAAAAGCTTGGGGCAAAATTTATAATTTTTTTCATACAATCGGCACTTTTAGCGCAACATTTCTAGGGGTATGGGTCACGGCAAGAATGGTCAAATTCGTTATTGACACGTTAGTGCACGGTTACGCGCTACACTCAATATACGGATGGAGCGCTTGGTTAATCGGAGCTGTCTGGGACTCCATTACAAACTTGTTGCTTCATATTGGCAAGAAGAAACCGACTAGCAGTACCGATAACGAAAATCAAGTCTCCCTTCAAGTTATTGAACCCAACGGCGAAGAACACGCAATCGCAACCAGAAATAAAATATATCCGACATGTCCAGCAACGTCGAGTGAACAGAACGACGAAGTACCATCTTCTGAAGCACAGCTATGGCACCCGAGGTCGCACCCCATAATCTCGAATGCCAAACGAAACTCGAACGTTTGAAAAAATTCGACAAGCCGCCCCGCGCTTAAACCGACTTTCGCTTCCCTCGAGAAAAACAACGAGATCCAATTTTGTTTTTAGGAAAATACGAAAAAAATAAAAAAACTCATATTTGTAATTTACAAAGTATATATATATATATATATTTCATTCTTTAAACTTACAAAAGGTATAATTTGGTAATGCCAAAACCAACATTATTAATTAATTGAGTTAACTAATAGGGAATATACATGTAATAAAAACCGCGTCTCATAACGCGCGAGATCTAGACTGACATGTAATAACGACGGGTCCGATGGCACGCTTTTAAGCCAATAATAACGAAGCATCACATCGACCGACCCAATAATTAAAAACAAAGACAATAGCATCAGAATTCGAACGAACATTGATCAAATCCAATGACCCCATCGATGATTGCAACATCAAATCAAATAGAGTAATGGATCAAAACCAATAACTCCATCGATGCAATACAAGACTAAACGCCGGACCAGAATCCGACGGCCCCATCGGTGTTGCGTAAATAGAAGAAAGACAAACAATGGATTGAATCCTTTGCTCGCCACGAAGTACAAATAGAACCAAAACGACCCAATTGTTTAGACGCATTAACGAACGAAATACTTTACCGCTACGATGGTTGGAAATAAGGACTCAACAAGGAATATTTGTTCTTTTATATATATATACAGGGTGATTCATAGCAACACTGACACCCAGTAACTACATATTCTCGACGATATACTGAGCATATCTACTTAGCCGTTTTTCAATTTTCAAAATAGTTTTTAAACGGGGAGCAATAGAATTTGGAAGTTTTAAGCCAATCACAGTCGTTGTTTTATACGCGTTCGAAGACCCCTCAGTGCCGGATCAGCAAGGCTCTGATTCTAGACATATGAAGAACCGGCAGAGATCAGGCCGAAAAGCATTTCGTGAGCGCGAAGGTCTTTTGTTCCAATTGAAAATAGCTGTTCTTTTCGATTAAATGCCGTATCGGCCTTTGTTACACGATGAATAAATGATGATACGATATCCGTCATCGTGTAACAAACGTCAATCCAAGCTGCCGATACGGCATTTAATCGAAAAGAACAGCTATTTTCAATTGGAACAAAAGACCTTCGCGCTCACGAAATGCTTTTCTGCCTGAACTCTGCCGGTTCTTCATATGTCTAGAATCAGAGCCTTGCTGATCCGGCACTGAAGGGTCTTCGAACGCGTATAAAACAACGACTGTGATTGGCTTAAAACTTCCAAATTCTATTGCTCCCCGTTTGAAAACTATTTTGAAAATTGAAAAACGGCTAAGTAGATATGCTCAGTATATCGTCTAGAATGTGTAGTTACTGGCTGTCAGTGTTGCTATGAATCACCCTGTATATATTGTTCTTTTCTTTTTCTCCTTCACATTCTTCTTTCCTTACAATCCTTTTCTCCTTCACATTCTTCTTCTCTCACAATCTTCGTTTCTCACATTCTTTTTTTTACAATCTCCTTTCTCTTTTCGAGACCATGGGACTAATGGGAGACTCAGTAATTGGGGTCGTACGCGGCATATACACCCTCTGGGGTAGTCCAAGCGGGATGGTCCCAATCTTCCTCTGGATGGACTTGTCCCCATCGCCCTTCCAAAAGCCACCGCACACAGCATACATCAAAACCGACCCCAGCGATGTCCAATTGATCGGCAGTCGATCTCAAATCTTGCCGCATCATTCGTCGCCGT
This sequence comes from Heteropelma amictum, assembly GCA_959613375.1. Lineage (NCBI taxonomy): Eukaryota > Metazoa > Arthropoda > Insecta > Hymenoptera > Ichneumonidae > Heteropelma > Heteropelma amictum. Next base: position 6,231,366 of record OY390727.1, read on the forward strand.
CCCACAACCTTAAAATCAGGTTGAACAATCTAAACAACAGAAGACAGAATTAAATCATATATCTAATCGGAAACCATTTTGTTTTTCTCCCAATTCCTGACTACTTACGTTCATAAACATCGAGCAAAGCTCGTAGACTCGCTTGCCGAGAACGGTGAAACCAGACATTTTAAAATATTTTTTTTTTCTTTTCTCTTTCTTCGTCCACCTGCAAACTTCGTCTGTCGGAGAACTTTCAGAGTATGGTTCGCTCCTACGATGACACGAGCTTATATACCGAACTCCCGTTCGCAAAAGGGACACCCCCAGCAAGGGTAGGGACAGATAATGAAAGGAAAATACCTGTAACCGACGGGTACGAATCTTGGATCACTCAAAAAAAAAGTAAAGAAAAACTGTTAACAAGTTCCAAAACTTCCGTCAAACTCAGGGAAATAATAAATAAAATTAGGATACATTATATTTCGATTAAGCTATAACGCAACCTTTTTATGTACATTATATAAGGTATAACACAACATCTTTCTAATTTTATTCTACGCGACGAATATCATGTATATCGCTTATGTCTTCGAATATCTGTAACAAATGATCACATATTATAAATCATAATCAATATATAATAATATGCATGCAATAAAAAGTAAGCACTTAATCAATTCGATTGAACTGTTATAATTGCAATCAATCAAATATTCATTAATATCTAACCTTTTTTTTTCCACACATAAAATATAAAATTCAATTACTTCAATACTACCACACATATGCTATCTCGCATAATAGCAATTATAGCATTTCAAAATATAAAATACGTATAAAATATATTATACTTACTCTTAGATTACGATTTATCTCTATAAAACTTTTGTAATCGACGAACGAAGATACAAACAACATTACAATGTCACTTACGATCAACCTTTCGCCAATTTTAATCGAGCGAGACGCTCAATCTCGGGGATGGGAAGTGTTACGTCCCAGCTCTCACGCTCGAAGTTTTTTTTAGCCCCACAAAAAAAAATAATAAAACACGCAATACCGACAGTAGGTATATGCAGGACACACACTCATCAGTATCTTCTTTCGACGAGACTCTTTCGAAAACCAGATGCATACGCACCTTTCCTTTCTCTACCTCCACTATCTTTTCAACAAATTATAAACCACCACATGTAGGAGATTCCACGGACTTTGTAACAAACCTCTTCTGATATTTATATTAGACGTCGTATGGAAAAACGGTGAAAGATAAAAACAGCGTAAGGGAAAGACCCGACAAGAGTTTTCCCACACAGATATTTTCTTCTTCCATCTTTTTCTAGTAAATCTTTGGAATGTAATCTTGCATACCGATTCTATATTAAAACCACGGTATTTCTTATCCAAAGCAAGCAAAAGATAGGAAGTTGCCTAAACCCCGACGCAGCGACGCGTCGCCTATCACATCAATGTTCAAATCTTAACAACTTTTCGGGAACCAAGACGCTCATACCTAAACTCTGTCGCGTCTAAGCGTTATCCTAATCTCTTATGCACAAGACGCAGCCAAATAATCTTGTTGCTGCATCTCTTTCTTATAACACCCTAAAGCAAGGGGAGTAATCCCTCCCACATTTAAAATAGACCAATGTCTAACGAGAAGAAAATATCTTTTATCAAACTGTAACATACGGGAGGCGTTTACCGACTCCCACCGTATTTTCAGAAAGTATTATATAAACTCCGCATAAGTTACAAAGGCAGCTCTCTTCGATAAAAAGTTCAACTCTGTTCACGTCGTCGTAACGTCCGTTAAAATTCGAACAAAAATTAACTTAGAAATTATCCGGACTCCGACCGAATTATTAAAACTTGATTGGCGAGACTGTGTTCTCACAATCCGCGATAATCCGAATTATTATCAAAAAAATAACAACTGTACCAGACTTGTAATACAATAGTGATAAAAATACTAAATAAAAACTCTGTTAATTTGTTAAATCGACAAATAGTTTATTCGGGAAATCACTCCAAGATTTCTCCGATCCAGAAACTCCGAAACATCTCCGAAGAGTATCGGGCGTAAAAACCCTCATTGATAATAAAATTGTATTTCGCGAGTCGCGGACCAACCAACAAAGACTCTCCGGCGAAAGATATTTAAATCTTCGCGCTCCAAATCCGGTGGTCACGAGACTCGTACTCGATCCCTCTCTCGGGACGTAACAGGTGTAATAACTTCGTAGATAGAAAACTTTTCAAAAACATTATTCAATAAAGGTTAGCACATTATTTATTGAGAACGTTATTCTGGTGAGAGATTTCTATAAATCTCTATATTGGCATGTCTTAATAAACACAGTGAAGCAAAATCCAAAAAATATTTACTCCGTATTAGCTTGGTGCAAACTTCCATCAGCGAGAGTCTTATAATCCATGGGTGTAATAAATTTGTGGAAAACTTTCCAGATCCGGAAACATTATTCGAGTACAGCTCAGTACAAAATGTATTGAGAATACAAAATGTATTAAAAATGTTTTTCTGACGAGAGATTTCTACAAATCTCTATATTGGCACGTCCAAATGAACAGAGTAAAGCGAAATTCAAAAAATGTTCACTCCGTATTAGCTCGGTGCAAACTTCCATCAGCGAGAGCTTTATAATCTATCGGTGTAATAACTTGGTAGAAAACTTTTCAAAAACATTATCAAGAAAAGCTCAACACAATATTTATTCAGAATGTTTTTCGGATCAGAGATTTTTATAAATCTCTATTGGCACGTCTAATTAAACGAAGTAAAGCGATAAATCCTAAAAATGTTCACTCCGTCTCAACTCGGTGCAAACTTCCATCAGCGAGATCAGCGAGAGCCTTTCTATAAAAACTTGATAGAAAATTTTAAAAACATTATTCAAGAAATTCATTATTATATTATAAAAAGAAATAAGAAAACGGAAACCTGAAAAATTGTTGAAAATAAAGCTGTCTTTATTTAACGTACACGGTTTTATTATATTATACATAAATTGTTTTAATATATTTATAAATACGCACACTTTTTCTCGACTTAACCTAAACTACGAAATAATTCGTTTATGCACATCGCGCACTGTTTTATATACATTATCTTTTTTTATCACTGACTAAAATAAAATGTTCAAAATGACATAATCGTCATAGCGTTTTTTATATTTTATATTTTATTTATTACTTCGCGCACTGCTGTTTACACTTTTGACATTCTTAACGTTCAAAGTGTGATGTGATGTGTGTGACGTACTATACTATTTGACACATCAAAATTCCCCTTCCCGACTCCCCCTCGCCTTAATCGTAGCGTGACATAGGTGATATATATATCGCGGCCCATAGGTGATATATATATCGGTTTATAATTTTTTCACGAAAACGGCAGCGTAATATTATGAGTACGCATATATTGCCTCCACGGATCGTAATGTGAGTAGGCTCATTTGAAAGAAAAACATATCATTCCTATACTAAAGTGTCATTAGATTTTCGATTAAAGCACAAGCGTGCGAGAACGAGCGAGTTAAATTTCTGTTTGACAGATAAAAACTCCGTGTTAGAGTATAAGAGAGCGGCGCGTTGCCTTGAGCGTGAGAAGTTAGCGGGAGATTTGAAATTTTTTTTTTAATTACTTGGCGTCGAGACGCTGCCGCGTCTCTAGATATCTATTTTTATTTTTCGTGAATTTTTTAAAAATATGAATCTCAATATTGTAAATCATTGTTTTTAACTTTATCATGACGAAATGATGTAAAATGATGTGCACTTGAAACGTACAATATTTGTTGTACTATATTTCGAGAAAAATATTAAAAATTACCATTGGTTTTCTTTCACTTCAAATTATTGCTGCAAAAGTTTTGAATATTACTACTTTTACAGACTGCATTTTAAAGGACGCCGATGCTTATCTTACATTTCGATTTTTTATTTTACTACATCGAAAGTTTTCTGACGCATTTATATATACTTGCAATTTTTTCCGCACGTTCTGTATCACCTGTAATTATCTTTTCGAACGCAGCGAAATCGTCCAACTTTTCAATTGGTAAGTCGAATCCATGATTTAAAAATGCCACGATATTATCGTTGTTATTTTCAGGCGTTTTTGAACATATGATTTCTATTTTTTCAATTCGGAATTCTTTGCAGAGTTCTTTCAATGGATATGCGAGAATGGTTATTTGATCTTTCATGTCATCGCTGCTGACAAGTTGGCCGTTGATTTAGCTATAGCGTTTGAAATGTGAGTGGAAAAATTCTTTAGGGTATGATTATGGTGATATATCTATACCGGTGTTACGTCCCAGCCTGATGCACGAACGTTTTTTTAGCCCCTCTTTCAAAAATTATGCAATGCCGACAGTAGGTACTTGCAGATTACGCAGATACCGGTATCTTCCTTCGTCGAAGCGCACAACTTGTAGTATACAAGTACACCTAGATTTATGGTAGTCGTAAATACTCCTCTTCCGGGAAAAGCCTACCCAGCACATACTGTCTGCATTCACAGAGACCTCACTCGACGTCGTCGCGTTCCCTTTTTATTTATCATAGAGTTTTCCCAAATTCGGCATCAACAATTTGTCTTAAAACTCAGCAGCAATCGCATCCATCGTTTTCCCCGAATATTCCTCCCACATGTGGAATTCAAAAGAGCAACGGGAAAGTCCCTGCAGGATCTTTCCCACGCACAATTTTTTTTTTTATATACACTTCATTTATTCTCTTTCTCTATCTAAAAGACACTGAAATACTTCAAACCACATGCGTCTCAAAATGCGGAATTTTCTCAAACTTAACTTCAAGAAAATAAAAGCCGAACTCCCCTAAAACAGGATGACGACTCATGTCGACCATCGCGACCAAGCGTCGCCATCACTCATGTATAAAAAAAACCAAACAATCTTTTCGAAAAACAGGATGACGACCCTTGAACCCCGTCGCGACCGAACGTCGTCATCATCCATGTACAAAGAATCTTTTTTAAACAGACTTTCTGAAAAATAAGATGAACGTTGTCGCGACCAAATGTCGCCTTCATTCATACATAGAAAAAATATCAAATATCAAATAACTTTCCAAAAAAACACGACGACGACCCTTAAACTCTGTCCCGCCTAAGCGTCACCGTCGCGCCACTCTACAGCCTGTCCCAAAAGGGTCGAAAAATCTCTGAATCGAGAAGTCCTCAGCGGTTTTTCGGTGCGATGCACCCCTGATGAGTTATTAATAATTAATGGCAGCCAATAATACGCGTGGGCTGGGCGCCGCATAATAGTGTGCGTGTCACGGTGTGCCCGGCCGCATCGCGAAAGGCAGGGCGATGCCGCGCGACGTGGACATGTGTGTGTGTAGCATGGGTGTGAGGGCCCAAGCAAGGCAGCACCACAGCACGCGTTGATTGTATTAAATAAGAACCCGAAAACAATAAGTAGCGCACCACGATGAAACATTTGGATATGAAATGGATAATAAATGAATTAAATGAATTCATGTGTAATTGTAAATTCTTAATGGAAAGCGGAATCTCTACTGAATAAGTTAAAATTCCATTTATTTATTCACTTAAACTGAAAATAAACATCAGCTTGGCGTTTCCCCATGCGATATTCTTTCATTAATCATTGAAAAACAAACAAAAAATCATACGCACACTGAAAAAAAAAAGTATTGCCAACTACGCGGTGAGGTTGAGCATTTCTCGTTACGTCAATAGTCATTTTATGTTTAGCGAACCACCCGCTGGTTGATCGAGAGAAAGCCATGTCGTTGAGCCAACTACGCCAACTACTTTTCAAGCCGACTGTAGTTTCTGTTGTATGAACACAAAAAATAGTTGGATTGAAGAAAAATAAAATTTTAAATAAAAGAAGAGCTAACTTGGATTATCAACTTCGGTAAATTAACTGAATACAATTCGCATTTAACCTAATATCCTTACGGTAGTTTAGATAAAATTCCATGTTGGGGTCCAAAGAAATAAATTTTTCATTTTCTGTAACGGTACGAAAAGTTGAGAGCTTCTGCACGACCAGCGAGAAGTTCACGCGTCAGCCGCAGCGCGGCGCACTGACGTTACTCTCTCTCGCCGGCGACCACAAGCCAGGAAAAAGATATAAGGTCGGAGCAACGGTACCAATATTGCTCGAAAATTTCGGACAATTTTATCAATTGGGGTCGAAAACCGTTCTAAGACGGCTAGTTGAGTACAGTCGAGTGGTCCAGCTCAGTGCAGCTCGCTGTGAGCCTCACAATATATGTACGAATATGAATCTTTATTCGTATAGATACATATGTATACAGGGTGAAATGTTAAGGGTGGCCACCCCCTTTTATTTCACCCCCTGTAAAAATAAGCGGACGGGTCGCGGGTGATTTTGGAAGGAAATTTTCTGAACTTTTCGATAAAAAATACGACGTTCATCGGAAAACGATGGGTTTTGCAGCACAAAAGTGACCACTACGAAAATAATGTGAAAACACATTTTTTTCTGATAGAAATGAAGTAGACTTTATTCCGAATACGGGACACACGCGAAAATTTTTTTTGTGTATCGCATCATTGAGAAAAGTTATATCAAAAATGCGCGTTATCGAATAAATTTGAATTTGACTGAACGAAACAACGGAATTGAACCAGCGGTACGAGAGTGATTTGCTGCGTCGTCTGCTCATTGACGACATATTTTTCAATAACCTGATATTTCTTAAGTTTATAAGTTTATAAGATAAGTTTAAATTGGTATTACAACACCCAATTTTGACATAACTTTTCTTGATGATGCGATACTCAACAAAAAATTTTCGCGTGTGTCCCGTATTCGGAATAAAGTCTACTTTATTCCTATAAGAAAAAAATATGTTTTCACATTATTTTCGTAGTGGTCACTTTTGTGCTGCAAAACCTATCATTTTCCGATGAACGCCGTATTTTCTATCGGAAAATTCAGAAAGTTTCCTTAAAAAATCACCTGCGACCCATCCGATTGTCTTTACGGGGGGCGAAATAAAAGGGGGTGGCCACCCTTAACATGTCACCCTGTATAGTAGGGTGACCGTTATTTTGGCTTTGGTAAAATTTTTTTTCCGTCTACCAAAAAAAGTAATCAAGATGTGATTAAAAAAATCTATGTAAATCTTGAATGCGCTGGGATAAGGAGAACACGTGCCACCGAGCAGTTTTATTTTCGAAAATACATTAATTTTTTTAATCGCCGCACTAAAATATTCATTAGTCTCATAATAATATTTAAACAATCTGGAATTGGGTACATTGATTATACATATTGGGAGGTACAAAATATTTTATTTACTGATTTTTTTCCATCAATTTTGTATAGTCTTGAGTAATTTGAAAAATTAATAGAAAACTTGAAATCGGACGTGGCGGTTTGGCCACATTGCGGCAGGAAATCGAAGCAGTCAATTAATTTTCGACGCCCCTACGTAACGTTTGCACCGGTGCTCCAGCTTTTTCGCAAAAAATCCATACCTCTTTTACAACGAACGTAGTACCATGGCGTAAAGAATACTTCGAAGATATTCATGTATTTTCGAAAATAAAACTGCTCAGTAGCACGTGTTCTCCTTATCCCAGCGGGTCCAAATTTTACACAGATTTTTTTTATAATACCTTGATTACTTTTTTTGCTAGACGTAAAAAAAATTTCACCGAAGCCAAAATAACGGTCACCCTAATATACACCGACACAACAGGGACAGCTGACCGAACACGAAAACAACGAAAAAATAAAACATTTATAAACATTAACATTGAATAATCACCAACACGATACACAGACACAAATCTTGACGCAAACAAATCACCGACACACACAGAAACAAAAAATTTGGGGAAGGACAAAAATGAACAATATTAACCCTTACTTGCCACACTGGGGTAATAAAATACCCCAGGCTTTTTTTTCTTAATTTTAAGTACCTAATCGTTAGGTAAGGGGCCCATAGTGACATCTGTCAATTGTTGGAGAGTGTGACTAACTTTTAGGCCCAATAGCATTACGTTAAAGCAGTTAGTATGTCTTAAGCAGACGTCTATAGTCGCGTGGGGTAGAAGACCACCCCAGTGTGGCAACCTTTTCTGAAAAACCTTTTGCTACACAATTTTTTTTCCTATAATAACACATTAGACGAATATTCAGTTAAATTTTTAGCCAATACTATCACGGAAAAAAGAAGTTATAATTTTTTTTGTAAAAATTGCCATTTTCCAACTTTTTTCAACTCTGATATTTTTGAAATATATTTAAATGAAATATTCGGCTTTATACCCTATATCATCTTTCAGAGTAAGCTTTTCATATGTTCTAAAAAGATTTTCAAGGAAAAATAATCGAAAGTTTATATTTTATAACAGTTTTTGTCGCTGGGGTAGAATCTTACCCCAATGTGGCAAGTGCGTGATTTTACAGAAGTGTGGCAAGTAAGGGTTAAGATAAACAATTAGACACACGGAAGGGATATTTAAACAAATTATTTAAGGTATAAATAGAGAAGCCCGAGAACGAAAAATTAGACTTGGTCTGGAGAGGTTGAACTGAGCTAACTCTCATGCTAACTCTCAATATTCTGAGTCCAGTGCACGAAAGTGACACAATCTCGAATTACGGCATCACCTACGTGGAAGTTGTTAACCGACGAGGACGATCTGGCCCTGGTTGTAAGACGATCTCCCGGTACGCGAACGAACTGACAGTGATTCGTATCAGAGATAGAGTTTGGGACAAACGATACGATACTCAGGGAGTACGAAGGCGAGAGCCCGAGGAAATCGAGTACTTGTATAGTTTTGAGCGGCACGCTAAGCATTAACGGGCATCAAGCTCAGCTGTTCAACTCAGAATCGAGGGTATCGCCTCTCACGGTAGCAAAGCGTAACTTCGTGCCACTAGTAACGAGCACCTCCAGCGGCAATATTGTTAATCAAAGTAGGTACATACATTCAGTGCCGTGCTGCGAAGAAGGACCCTGAGTATCAATATCCATCAAAAAGTGACGTTTTCAATTTTATATCTGCAATGAAAGTTTATGTTCCTCTAATTGTCATGTACTCTTGGTGAATATCGAAACAGTGCATAAACTTTGTTTATATCATAACTGGTTCCAGATAATGTAAAAAAAAGTAATGAGACCAATAAAAATTCGTAGTAAAAAGCCTTGTTTAGTGTTTTAAATATCTTTGACATTTGTTTTTCTATATCATCATATTGTTTTATTCCAGTTCATACCATTTTTGTGCTTACAAAATTTCATTTTTATTTTTCGAAAATATTGTAATCTTTTATTCTCAGCACAAACTGGATGATAAAATTCAGAATTGTCTGGCAGAATGGGAAATATGAAAACCATCGCTGCAGCGTTGAACAACGCAATTCCTGAAAATTTGGAGAACAAATTTTGGATCTGGTACAAATTCGTACACCAAGGATTGTTGGGATAATGCAATTCATTTGCATCGTGTATAAGCTCTTTGGCTAATCATCATTGCTGCGTCGAAGAAGGCTCCTCATTTCTTGGAAAAATCAACATTTTTGAACAGAAACAAAAATGGGCAGGACTATTATGATATCGCATGTCAATAATTTCATTTGCATCATCTGCGTTAAACGAACTCTTCGTTCCTTAGAAAAATCAAAATTATTTATTAAAATGTGGAGAATTAGGAAGTAATCTGTCGAAGAATGTTCTTCGCTTGATTCAAATTCTAGAAATTGTGTATCGATGTCAAGTATTCATTGCTAATTTTATGAAAGAAAGCTCTCGGCTTGTTGCAAAAGATAGCAATTGCCTATCCGATTGTATCGCGTATAAGCTTTTTCAATATTTTAAAAAACGTTTTCGAGGTTTGCCTTTTTTTTATCATTCGATCTTACTTTCTACAAAATATCGAAGAGCTCCAGCACAGAAAACTTTCCGCTTGCTATAGAAGGTCAAAATTCTGTACCGTAATGAAGCTCTCGACAGTTTGCAAAAGATAGCAATAATAGCCTATCCGATTGCATTGCATACAACCTTTTTCAATATTTTCAAAAATGTTTCTCAAGTTTATCCTTTTTTTATCCTTCCATTTACTTTCTACAAAATATGGAGGAGCTCGAGCGAAGAAAACTTTTCGCTTGCTACAGATCAAAATTCTGTACAGTTATGAAGAATCTTGGCTGTTTTCGGTGATAAGGGCTGATGGCTTTTTGCGAAAAATCAGAATCACCTACTTTCAGTTATAATAACCATCGCTGGTCCTTGCAGATCAAATTCTGCAATAAGAGGGAACACAAAGAACCGTTGTAATAAAGTGTGCGAATCATACCATTCGCATTGTATGAAATCTATTTGATTTTTCAGAAAATTGCCCATTTTCATTTTTCCTTTCAATCGTATGGAGAATTAGAAAGTGCTCTGTCGAAAAAGGCTTTTTGCTTCATGGAAATTACAGAAATTCTGTTTGAATATAAAGTATTTATCATCCCTCATGGTAAAATTTCCATTTTGCCAGGGAAAAAAGTGGACACTGAAGACTATCGTGATCAACGTCTCGTTAATTTTATTCGCACTGTATACAAGCTTTTTTGTTTTTCTTTTACATATGTTCAAAGGCTTTCCTTTTTTCACCTTGCCATTCGACTGTAGTGGATATTCGACTGCTCCATCGAAGATGGTTCTCGGCTTGGTTTAGAATTAAATAAGGCTCTCTGCTCGGTTTCAAAAATTTAAATGCGGAATTGATAAGCCATAGCTATTTTTGTCGCAGAAGGTTGACCGCTCGTTGCAAAAAAAAAAATCTTTGCTTATCTGTTATCATAGCGGGTATAAAAACCACCGTTTCTACATTGAAGAAAAGCCTCTCTTTTCGAAAAATAAGGAATACTATGGATCAAATACGAAAAAACATTGTTGGTTTCATTTTGTATACAGGGTCTCAACACTTTCATTCAGACGAGGCTCGTGAAAGATATGCAACTTTCCATTAGTTTATCACATGCAATAATTCCGCATTTCCAATCTGTTATCCAATTCATCTGGAGAACATTATATTGTCCGTTGAAGAAGCTACAAACTGTGTATTCGATACTAAGGTGAACAGAAAAACCTATACTGCTGCTGCATCTCAACAGCTTTATTTACAGTGTAGTACATTTTTTCCATGATTTGTTTTGGTCGGAATTTGTTGTTACCTTATTTTCGACTCCAGTCGGTACAAGCAATAAAAATACTGTTCCGATATTTAGGCAGCCCAATAATATGCGAAGAAAATCTTGTTCATATAATAAATTTTATATATATGTCCAGAAATCATATTTTAAAGACGACACAAAAAGCTTTAATAAGAATAACATTGGTTGCAGGATCATAAATAATAACCAACATTACCGAAAACGTATAATATCATATAATTTATTATTCATTCTTGCTAAAAAAATATCCATAAATGTTTACAATCGTATATACGTTGGAAAATTGCTCTTATATCAAAGTGAAGGTCGCAACGTTAATATCTCAATAAACAGAGCAATAGTTGTACTACCATATACATAAATAACCATGGGAATTCTTCACGCCCATTTCATTGTAGTAAAATATGAGAAGGGACGAGAATGTTGAACGGCCAATAGCCGTGCCTTAGCGCCTCCATTTCAGTGGGCGGGTCCATGCACATCGCCATGTTTGGTTTGAGATTGGCAGTTCCATTGAGGCTGAATGGAATCCTCGTCACTCTGGATTGAAACTCTAAACTGGAATGAAACGAGTAACATAGCGAAATTGCAAAAACTTATGAAGAACTGAAAACTGAAACTGAATAAAAATGAAATAATTATTTCAAAAGTAGAACTCACTGTACATGAAACATGGTATGCAGCATCGAAAAATGTCCTGTAATATTCCCTGTAAATAAAAACCTGAAATGTTAATCATCATTATTTATAGAGAAAAGCCCTCCACCACCCCGCTTAGTCAGAGACTTAGCGACTTTCTCTATGTTAGATGCGTTGAATTTAATATCCTGCATCCTACATTACATCATTTTTTTCTATCAAGTAAAATGTATATTGTTACTTCATACAGAAGCCTCCATCAATTGGCTTCTCTATACAGGTTTTTTGAAGTGTTTGTACAGAGATCGTTTAAGTCCAGATCCACACTGTGAATCCAAACTTAATCAAGACCCCCATAACTTTTCGATGATCGTTCAAGCCCGGATCCGCCCAGTGGATCCGAAACTTAATCAAGACGCCGATAACTTGTCGATGATCGTTCAAGCCCAGATCCGCGCAGCGGATCCGAAACTTAATCAAGACCTCGATTACTTTTCGATGATCGTTTAAGCCCGGATCCATTCTGCGAATCCGAAACTTATTCGAGACCTCGAACACTTCTACTCATTATCACAAATTCGAGTTGCAACTTACAGAAGACCTTCAGTATCTTTCATTTCATACAACGAGTGTAATAACTGAATTTCATTTACTTTCAACTGCTTACGCCGTTTAGTGTCAACTTCATCACAGCCACTCGCTTTTGTTTTACAATGATTTTTATGTTTAGCAATAGCCTCAAGTATATAAGAAGGATCCCTTATTGGCATCGATCTTATATGTCTCGGATCCACCAGTTCTGGGATAATACAATTTTCATAAAACGAAACCAGAGCTTTTTCTATTTTGGTTTCCCAGAAACTATCATCTCTCCACACTGGGATGATGAGTGAATCCTGTGGCGTCCACAACAAGAAATAGCATAGTTGCCTCTGCGTTACGTGAAGCTGCCCCTGTATTTGATAGTAATACGGATGGTCAGTATTCAATTGCATGCAATCTTTTCGGCAGAATATTCGTTGTATGTTCCCTTTCTTCTGTGCAATCGCTTCGTCCACTGTGCATTGTCTAGCCGCATAAGGGCATTTTATCTCGACAATAGCGTCATTGCCAACGAGACCATCGGGTGTGGCTCCCAAACCAATGAGTTCCGGGTCGACAAATAATCCGCACGGCTCAATTGTGCAGTCTAGGTACTGTTGTAAAATTTTTCGAGCGGTTTCCTCGTATTGTTTGCCGTAACGAATCGATGGTATATGATCCAGATCCTTCGGGTAAACAATTTGTTGAACAATGGTTGAGCACGATGTATATTCTCTTAACTGGCAAACGGCACCAAAGTGCGATGCAGTAAGAAGTTTTCGTCGTGCTGACTGCCACAGCGAACTCTCACTCTGAAGCATTGTGTCCTTTTCCAGTTGCACACGTCCCCGTTGTAATTCGACCAGCTTACTCACGAGCCTCGTGTGTTCTGCAGCATATGTCTCCGTATCCAAATCGGGTGTTTCAGCTTGATGCCCGTAATCTTTGTCCGGGCCGGCAGATTTTGAGTCCCTTTTTTTGTGTTAATTTTTTCCGGCAACCATCCTCTGTTGTTTCATGTCATTCAAACGTGCTCTCCGTTCTTCAAGCGCAACGATAACCTCTGTCGGTTTTTTCACAACTGTTTCAGAAAAAGTGGTCATAACGCGCGCCGTATTGAATTGAACAACGGCACCTGAAACTCGAGCATTGTAGGAACCCCTTTTCCCCCAATGTACTCGCTTTCCTCCAATAAACTTCGCTATAATGCTGTTGAAGTTTTCGACAATGTTGTTATTGACACCATGCAACAAGCTCTCGGCATTATCAGCCAAGCGACGGATACACTCTTCGACATCGTCAAATTTTCCTATCTTTTTCAAAGCTGTGACATAGTTCATTTTAGTGTTGGCAACAATCTCAGGGGTACAAATACCAGTCCCTGAGCATTTTGCGTGATCACCCAGGACATGGTTTGGTATAACCAAAATATCTTTTCTGAGGCTGATTTTCTTTTCATCCCAAGACGTTGCTTCGTCCAGTCTATACTGAATGGATTTCCTTGTATAGTGAACGATGTTTTCTATGTTATCCTTAAGGGAAGGTTCTAGTCAAAATCGACCAAAAAAACTTATTTTTTTGTATTGCTTTATTTTCATCCTTAAGGTCTTAAAAATGTGTAGGCAAAAGGATATTTCCCTATCTAATTGATTTTACGAGTTATAGCGTATAGATGAGAGAGCGCGTCGGCCGAAAAACAGGTAGAAGCGCGCGCTCGGAGCCGCTTCGAGGTAAGGTGCTCCGAACGCCAGTTTTCACCGCCTGAGCGAGTAGTAAGCTTATGCCCCTCGGAACAAATTCTTGTAAATTCCTGTCTATTGTGTGCTCGTATACCTGCGTTCCCTCGGTCGAACGAGCGCTCTATTCAGAGTAACGTATTTCAGTTGCGTTTCGAATTTCTGGCAAGTAACAGTGATCGAAAATGCCGAACACGCGAAAATCAGTGGGAGATATTCGTCCGAATCGGCCGCGAAAGAAGAAATTTTATTACAATCCGGATCAAATTGAAGAAGAAACAGAATATGCCAGTACTTCAGTCAAAAAAAATGAAAGACGCGAGTTACGATGATATTGAAATTGACGTTGGCCATAGTAATGTCATTATCAATTTCCTGACTGTTTTCAACTTTTTATCCGAATGTCTAAAGTGTAAAAAATGTGACAGTGATGTAACTTTTTCTCGTACGTGTGAACGTGGACTTGGTTTTAATTTAGTAATCAAGTGCAAGTGTAATAATCAACAACGCATTTCTTCGAGCCCGTTAGTAAATAGTGCGTACGAAATAAATCGCCGTTTGATGTTTGTAATGCGAATTCTGGGACTTGAATTACGGTCGATAAATAGGAATAAATAGTAAAAACTTTGCTGCGAAGTCGAACGATAAACGCATCACATCAGCGGAGGCGAATCCATCAGTGTTGGCGAAAAAGGCCAGAATTGACAAAATCAGCACCAAAGTTCAGCAAAACATGCTTTTTGAAGATGAGGAAGGAATCCTGTATGGTGCGGAAATAGCTGATTAGATGTAAGTGTCAAAAAAAAAAACATTATATACGATTTTTTCTTCGTCAAACTTTAAACGCGTTTTTCTGGAAACACCTTTTTTTCGCGCGTGGGGCGCGATTCCGCTTCAACGACTACACCGATTTCGACGTTTGACGGCTCAAATTAAAGCTTATTCAATTTAGGGGGTCTTCAGGAAGCGTTTTTTGTCAAAAAAAAATTTTTACTATTGTTTTTTTTAACGTTAAAACAAATAAAAAGAGGCAAAAAAGGTGTTTTTTATTCAGAGTCCCCATTTTTTTTAAAAAGGGTTTTTTAAAAATCGGAAATTCATAAGGCTCCCCAAATTTCATCTACTTTAAGATTTTTTTTGGTTTTTTCGTTTCAGATCACTTGGCAGAGCTGTAGAGTGCCCCGCGCACACTGTCCACCGCCGCGGACGACCGTCGTCAGTGAGAACTGGAGCTGCCATTTTGTATTATTTTTACTCGAAAAAATTTTGTAAACTTTTTAAAATATAGACAAATAAATGCCACAAAAGTTAAAAAAAAAAATACGTATGTACTCTCAAAAAAAAATCATGAAATTACGCACATTTTCGGGCCTCTGGACTAGAACCTTTCCTTAACAACTTTCTTCAAGGATCCCAGTTTCCCGAAATTGACACGTTTTGTCAGATTGCGCCTAACACTTCGGAATAAATGATTAGTACATTCAATCTTTTTCACGTAAACATCGTGATTTCGGTAAGGTGCCATTTCATTGATTTTATTAAATGCACTGCTATCTCCGTCGGCGATCAGCACTGCATATATAAGCCCATGCTGCTCAATACTAGTCTTGAATCCTTCGGCGATAGCATCCGCTTCCATGCTGCCGGAGCTTTGGTTATTACCCCAATTCTTGAAGCAAGTGTGAGCCGTAGGTTCCTTATTCTGATTTTGAGCCAAGCAACACACGGAGCAAAATTTGTTTCGTATGACGAAGAACAGTACTTTTCCTATCTTCTCACCAACGATTGCCCCTACTCCAGATGATGAGTCAAACTTCCCAGATTGATATTACCTTTTCATCCAGCTCCCATCAGCAATCACACGGATATGCGGGATTCCGTCGATCACATCTCCACGCGAGATAGCAAGCTGATGTTCTTCTTCTTCTGCTTTCTTCATTTCTTTCAGTGCCGTTTCGAAGAGGCCCTCCTCGATGATTTGGTGATATCGTTGATACGTTGATTCGGCCATGCAATGAATACCCATACTCCCCAGAAAGCTTTCCGATTGGAAGAAGCCTATACCGTTGACAACAGCGCCCAGAACCATTGCAGTATTAACATCCATGTAACTTTCGTGGGAAGGTTCGCTATGTACATCTTGTTGAAAGTTACACATGGAACATTTGAAGCGGAATATGGATTTGAGCCCAACTCTTCGGGTCGACAAAAGAACAATGTTTTCGAATCCGCATTGATAAAGAGGGCAATGATTATCAAAGGTCTTATGGAGCTGCTTCCATACATACCTGAAAGCATAAATACCTCTCTCCTCGACATCCTCATTTCTAAGCTCTGTGACTGGTGAATTACTGCGGACTAAGGTGTGTTCCTCGATTGATCGCTGTTCCTCCTGGATACGACCAATGTCTTCAGCCTGTAACAAATCGTCGTGCATGTGAGAGAGTTCCGCGGAGAGTTGTTTCTGCTCACAAGAAAGTGACGGGATGCTTCCAGTATGTGAAAGACTTTCACATTCAGTAAACGCTTGAGGAGTTACATCCGCAATCTCCAATGTTTCGCCGTAAGTAGATACCGTGTTGACCACGATAGGTGTGATCATATATTGATTGGAGGAAAGGTCTGATTCATTACCCTTCGGCAGATTCATCATCAGCATGTGCACCAATGCATTCAAATCAGTGAAGCCGCTCAAACAGGCTGTTCCACCATGTGATGATTTTCCAGATTCATCTCGAGAGTGTAAATCGAATATCCACACGAGACCATCAAGGACGAACAAAACAACAGAAATTCCATTGCACGTGAAAATACCTGCAGGAAGTTTTGGATCCATGCCGTTACTTTCATTACTGAATAAAGAATCCTTTTTACCCCATTACTGAATCCTTCTTCCAAATTCGGTAAGCCGGCTTTTCCCAGATTTATCCAGAGGTGGCCGTATCTTTCTTCGCCCAATGTGAGTGTACATTCCGTCGAAAGTACATTTATCACGTTCGGCAACTCCCGTGGCGTCAAGTAATGTGCATCACGTTCAGCCGCATTCACGGGATTTCGGGTTTCGACAGCACGGCGAAAGATGTGATCACCTGCCATTAGAACGTTATCGACGGTCTCCGCCGTCCATTTCGAGGGACGCAAGACATGTACGGCAGCGATAGCAGCTGCAGCCATCGCTGTGCACTGTATTCCACGTGAAGATTCTGGAAATATTCCATCCCCTTGATAAAAAGTACCGCGAACGATAAACTTACCTTCTTTTAAGGTCAAAACTTCACTTATCCGGACTCGATTCGTTTTCACAATACCGGCTTCGACCGTTTGCTGCCCTCCGTACACAAGGGACTCCTTTTCTCTGCTGTCCTGCACATCTTTATGTGCCTTAGTTTCATCAGAGTCACCAATGTCAGCACGACGTCTACTGCAATAACCGATTAAAAAAAGCATGCATATTTTGCGGCAAACTGTTTACATTTGAGTACCCTGGCGGATTTGCCAACCACGATTTCGTTGTAGGTATGTTTTGGACAAATTACATACCACAAAATCGTAGTTTTTTTGGTTTGCAAACCACAAAATCGTAGTTTTTCTGGTTTGCAAACCACGGAAACTATGATTTTGTGGTTTGCAAACCAAAAAAACTACGATTTTGTGATATGTCATTAGTCCAAAACGTACCTACCACGAAATCGTGGTTGGCAAATCCGCCAGGGTATAATTTTATTTTTTTGAAACGGGTCTCTGCATGCAGTAGTAATAACATAAAAATTGTTTCTAATATTCGTCAGAATAATAACGCTAACAATAACCGTTCTTATGGTTTTATTGTTTTTTTTAACATTAATGCACACATAACACTGTTAGGTAAAGCCGTTGGAACCCAAAGAAACTGTAACTTGAAGATGTTTGAGAATTGGACGAAAATGAATCAATTTTCGAGAAATGTCAAGCGGGGTTTAACCCTTTAACGTCATAAAGACACTTTTCAGGAGTTATCTTTTCGACGTGATAATTTACAATAAAAATGTCAGCGAAAAAATTTCTACAGTACCTTATCAACTATTTTCAAGGGTGCTCTTTTGAATGGCGCAACTTCAATTTCGATAACATTGTGTTGATATCATATTTTGCAAAATAAGTTGAAAATACACGAATTTCTGAGTGACATTTTTTTTCCATTTTGAATGTCGGAAGTCTTATTTAATTATTTTGAGACTATAAAGTGTTCTAAAAGTGTCCTTGATAGTTGTACTTTCGAAATATGCAAAAAAAACAATTTTTCTCCGACGTTATGCTTGCAAAATAACAACAAATAGATTAACAAATTTTCTCTACTTTGTAGCTCTGAAATATAGTGATTGGAGCGAGTCTTTTACGGTCCGATGTACATTGGCTCTTGTTTTCGGGTCGCTGATCAAGAATTTGACATCATTATTGCAACATTAATTACTTTAAACAAATTTCTTGATTATTCAATGTCACTATGTTAGTTGCCTATGGTTCGCGATATCTTTTTGGGTCGCTCGTTACGAATTTGGCATTACTTTTAAAAAACTTATTTGTTTAAAAAAATTGTGACAAAATATTAAAATCTTCCAACAGTGCAATGCATAGAAAATAATTGTGCAAGAAATGTATATCCATCGTCTATTTTTAAGATAACGATGTAAGTTGCTGTGCAATTATTATCACAAATATGAACACATAGTAAACATTTGATATGCTTTCCCATCGCTATACCCTACATGGAATCTAACATAGGATTTAGAGTCGTCTCGTATGTCGCTTGGTATTTACATCGTTTCTTATCTGTCGTTGTATTAAAAAGTATGAAAATTGCAACTCACATAGTGACATTGACTGGTCAAGAAATTTGTTTAAACTCGTTAATGTTGTACAAATAATGTCAAATCCTTGATCAGCGACCCGAAAACAAGAGCCAGTTTACATCGGACCGTAAAAGACTCGTTCCGATCTCAATATTTGAGAACTCGAAAACGGAGAAAATATTTTAGTCTATTTGTTGGTATTTTGCGGGTATAACGTCGGAGGAAATATTTTTTTTTTGCATATTTTAAAAGTACAACTACCGAGGACACCTTTAGAGCACTTTATGACCCGGAAATACTCCGATAACACTTCCACAGTTGTAATTGAAAAGAATTCCACTAAAAAATTCGTGTCTTTTCAACTTATTTTGCAAAAATATGATACAAAAAACAAGGTTATCGAAATTTGAGTTGCAACATTCGAAAGAGCACCCTTACAAACAGTGGCGTTATTGTCACGGTAGCGACTCGAGACGAGTACATTTACCGCCTTACCGGTCTGAACAAAATGAACCGCAACTCTATACAGCCTGTCCCAAAAGGGTCGAAGGATCTCTGAAGGGGTGGTAGATCTCGAAATTCTGAATCGAAAAGTCCTCAGCAGTTTTTCAATCCGATGCACCCCTGATGAGTTATTAATTATTAATGACAGCCAATAATACGCGTGGGCTGGGTGGCGCGTGGTGGTGTGCGTGTGACGGTGTGCCCGGCCGCACCGCGAGAGGCAGGGCTACGCCGCGCGACGTGGACGTGTGTGTGTGCATGGGTGTGAGGGCCCAAGCTAGGCAGCACGCGTTGATTGTATTGAAGGAGAACGCGAAAACAATAAGTAGCGCCCGGCGATGAAACATTATTATAAGAAATGGATGATAAATGAATGAAATGAATTTATGTGGAATTGTAAATCCTTAATGGAAAGCGAAATCTCTACTGAAGACGTTAAAATTTCATTTATTTATTTATTTAAATTAAAAATAAACATCAGTTTGGCGTTTTCTCATACGATATTTTTACGATATTGATTGGAAACGAAAAAAAAATTATACCCATTAATGGTCGAATTTTACGCATGCTAATTAATTTATTTACATGATTGTCCAACTAAGTTACTCACCATTCGAAGGGATGCTTGAATTTTTAAGGAGAGGATTTCATCCACTCCTCAACCTCAAAAATGTCTGCAAATTATGATTTGTTGAAACTAAATACATTCTGTGAAATATTCACAGACTGAAATGTTGAAATTTTTATTTCTCCGTGCCGAGAGTTTTTAAATCATTACCTGTCAGGATATTCGCTATTTCCCTTTTGAGAAACACCTTAAATTCAATTATTTCGAGACGATTCGTTCGAAAAGTAAGGAGAGAGAGAGAGTCATTGATCGAGTTGATTATATCACTCATCAATTAACTTAGTCGGACAATCATGTAAATAAATTAATTAGCATGCGTAAAATTCGACCATTGATGCGTATAATTTTTTTGTTTGTTTCCAATCAATAATGTAAAAGTATCGTATGAGAAAACGCCAAGCTGATGTTTATTTTTAATTTAAGTAAATAAATAAATTGAATTTTAACGTCTTCAGTAGCGATTTCGCTTTCCATTAAGGATTTACAATTCCACATAAATTCATTTCATTCATTTATCATCCATTTCTTATAAAAATGTTTCATCGCGGGGCGCTTCTTATTGTTTTCGCGTTCTCCTTCAATACAATCAATGCGTGCTGCCTAGCTTGGGCCCTCTCACACCCATGCACACACACACGTCTACGTCGCGCGGCGTAGCCCTGCCTCTCTCGGTGCGGCCGGGCACACCGTCACACGCACACCACCACGCGCCGCCCAGCCCACGCGTATTATTGGCTGTCATTAATAATTAATAACTCATCAGGGGTGCATCGGATCGAAAAACCGTTGAGGACTTTTCGATTCAGAATTTCGAGATCTACCACCCCTTTAGAGATCCTTCGACCCTTTTGGGACAGGCTGTATACGCCAAACAGTGAATTTTTCGACATTTTCAGAATTTTATTCATTCATATTTAATGAAGCATAATATTCGAAGAATTCTGAATACATAGATATTTGTAATTTTGTATCGTTTGCAAAAAACAAAAAAATTCTAGGTCTAGGCATACCCCAGCAGTCTTATTGTATGATGAATTTTCGACATTTTATTCAATAACATTTTTCGGATTCCCGATCGTCATATAACAGAAGTTTGATAAAAGTCACTCTCTAATCATATAGTATTGACATATGACAAAAAAGGATATTTGGTTACATGGTTACACGGACGCTCATCGCATTTTTGTACGATTGCAAAAAATCTTTTCATCAGCGATCCCAGCTGCGCTTTTACGATGTAATGTTTATTATCAATTTGCAAAAAACATTGTTACGTATGAGGTTTCATAATTATGCAAATTGACCATAAAAAAATAAATACGTTGTAGCATTTTGTTACAAACTGTCTCATTTACATCATGTTGTTCCGAAAGGACAAAAAAGATAAAGAATAAACAGAAATCTGGAGGAAAAACTTCGGCGAATACACTTTCATGACTAGCCGCATTGGAATTTTTTGAATAATTGCAATAATTATGGAAAAATATCCACGTTCCAACATCCAATGGAACCATAATTTTTCAATTATATGCTATTTTTAAATTTTTTTGGAAAAAACGTTGATTACTTTAAAGTAGACTAATTCTCATTTTGCATTTTTTCTTATTTATTCTGCGTTGAATTATAAAAATTGAAGTGACTCAACTTTTCTTTGTATTTTCTTTTAATAGAAAACCCTTTTCTTACGCCCGCAATCTAACTTTATTTTCATAATTAAATATATTAACTTAAACGCATAAAAATAGAGTTCGAGCGAGAAAATTGTTTTTAAATATTCTTGATATGAAAAATATGAAAAATATTACAATTTTTTGGCAATACCCATATTCTTTAACAGTGTATGAATATCAATTCACCTTACAGAGTACTCAGTCCTCATCCTTGCAATCGTGCTTTTTCGATGTTGCACAGCTTGCGAAGATCGTCGGCGACTGGTTATTTTACCATAGGAATATTCGTAAAAAGTTGTCAAATAACCGAAAATGGTGTACAAAAATTGCGGACAAGTATCTTCACATGTGAAATGTTCCCGACTGTTGTCTATCTCCAAGAAAAGTCGCCAAATAATCGTATATTCGTTAGTATAAACGAAGTTTATAGACTTATTACTCTGGCGACATCTGATGATCCTTTCGCGATTAAGAAATATTTTGCTTCAAACGTAATATATTACATACGTTCGTCAAGAGTTCCCGACTCAAAAAACTGAATATTGATTGCGGCAAGAAATTGCCAAATATTTTCAAAAAATATGCTATTACCATAAACTTCAATCTATCATCACATGAAGTTTTCGGAAATCCATATCAATATGTATATATCTTATGCACTTGCATACTGATTCTCACCTATGACAGTACACACGTACGGATATTCACTGACATGTTGTTTTATATCAATATATTAGAGATTATGTACTTACCGTTCTCGAGATTTTTTTGACTTGCTCAATCGTTTACTTCCTACTCGTAGATGAGCAGCCGAGGCTTCGCGGGTGAATCGCGAGGCCATGTTTTTACGTGTAATCTTATTTTTTCTTCACACGGTTATATTCGAAGTTTATATCTAAAAGCACTGAAAAATACACGATATTTGGACGAAACAAGACGCAAAAATCGCTGTAAGCACCGTATGACAGTGAATAATTTACGAATAGTTACGGAGAGTTCTCTACAGTGTGCAAAATGTCACCGTCGAGATTTTTGTGTGTTGGTGTGTGCGCTTGTGATTACTGATGTTGCTTGTGCTCGCGCTTTTTTCATTGGCGCAACAGGTGGCGCTCGGGGGGGCAGGGGGGGGGGGGTCACAACGAGCTTGCGGACTACGTCCTATGTTTTTCAGTCCACGTCCGCCATGTCCAATAGTAAGTGTACATTTTTTTGTCGCGAAAACAATCTAATCTACATCTCGGAATTATGATTTTTCATATATGTCCCGTGTAGAAAATTATTCGGGCATCCACAACACAAATGTGGTCCCCACTAGGCTGATGTGTGGCTTCCCCATTAGGGATAGCCACATCAATGCCTCATGTGGCCCCGATAGGGTAGTCATGGGGATTTTTCTTTTCGACCTTTACAGGGCTATGATGAGGAAAAGAAACTGGGGCCCCTTCAATTTTACCCATTGTTTCCACATAATAACTTACGTGGTCCCAACAAAGCCTACTTAAGAAAAAATGTATTTCGCAGCACAAAATTTAAAATGTGACAACGAATTTTTCTGATACGGCACTTTAAAAATGTAGACTTTGTAATTTTTCATCTGTTGTTACAGACTATTTGTTACACAGTTGGGAAAAAACGTCTCGTGGAATCAAAAAAATTAAAATATAATAACGAATTTTTCATAAGCAGCACAGTAAAAATTTGAGCTTCCAAATTTTTCATTTGCGATCGCAGAAAAATTAATAGCCTCATCGAAAATAAATCCAAGACGGTGGAGTCATTTTTACCGTGCTCTCTCAGAAAATGCTGTATCTTAGGAAACAAGCGCGCGACGCCTCTGTTAATAGGGAGCGAAGTTCAAGCATTGTCCGCAGCGCGACACACGGCCACGGTCTCGTTCACAAGCGATCACGAGCCAGGGAGAAGATATTTACAAGTATAGCAACGATGATCATTGTCCTCATCTTGAGGATGGATTTTTATTCTGGATTGGGAGTCTGATGCGCTCGCTTCCAAATCGAACGGTGTCTCGTTCAAAGGGTGGCCAAGCGGGTTCTGCTTCATAGCAAGTGTGCTATTCATATATTTATGTATATGAAAATATACATTTGTACATAAATATAATTACTTAAATATTTATAAATACAAATGATATATTCATATAAATGTGTTAGCATATTATGCTAGCATGGCAAATTTTACCGTGCTAACACGTTAACAATCCACTCTAGGCATGATTTTTTTTCTTTAGTTAACGCAAACTATATTTATCTTGTATGTCAAAGAATATTTTTCAAATCTTTTTATAATTTTTCTAATACTGGCAGTTCGCATTACGTTTCATAGAAAGCACGGTAATTTTTTCCAGAAATCCCTATAAAGATTATAAGTTTTTTCTCTCTGTGTACATTTAGACTGCACTGAATAAATTCTATAAAACAAACTAATTTTGTGTATAAATTTTCAAGTAGGTAAGGCGGAATTAAGGTTAGTATTGGGGCGCTATTGGGGGCCAAACTTTCTTAATGAATTATTAATGTGGAAATCTCAAAGGGGCCACATTTATTTTCCAATAGGGGGCCTAGGTTAAAAAGCGTGACCGTCCACATGAGGCCCTCGTTGGATTGCCACATGGGGGCCTAGTTATTATTGGGGAAATAAAGTTAGGGCCTAATGGCAGCCCCACATAATTTTCTACACGGGGTCCGATGACAAATGTATTATTATAATAGTGTTGTGGTTGTGCGAAGTAAATTTGTTTGTTTTTTTTGTTCTAGAAAGTTCCAAGCAACGATCGAGGCGAAACTCGCGGCGGAGGGCGCGTGAGGCCAATGAACAAGGCAATACTGTAAGTAAATTAACCAAATTGTTTTCAACTGCGGGAATCTCACGTGCTACTGTGAGATCCACGTTTTATCATTTATAAAATATACCGATGTGTTTATATTACACTGATTCCAAACAAATATTTATTTTCCTTAAGAAATCCTTCCTTAAAAAATGTCCTTAAAAAGATGGGCGCGTTCACTCAATTTGTGGAGGTGGCAATCTCGACTTTTCGCTATTGTTTTCATGATTTTGCTTATTCAATATGATCATAGTATTAGATTATGCCGGAAATAAGATATTTCAAACGCTGTTTAATAAAACAAAATGACTTATTATTATGACGACTTGTCTTATCATCAATAATTCAACAAAAATGGGTAATAGTAATGAAGTAAATAATAAAAATAACATTAACGTAGCCGTAACGTAACGATAAGGCATTTACGCTTTCTATTCATTACACCGGCACACCAAAAAAAAAGTAGTTTGTACTTTTGGCCGGACCCTCATACGGACATGTATTGCGACCCGCTGAATCCGAATTTGAAGTCCGCTTGGCCCGGATACAATCCAGATTTGACTGAAATATAAAAAACCCCAAAAAAGGCAAAAAATTGCGAAGAACTGCAGTAACAGTAATGAAAAAAATTTTGTGGACCCGGATCAAGAATGATTTTTATGTATTTCATTGTACCGAATCAGAATCTGAACGTTAATTAGCCTGGTCAGCCGTCAAAATTTGAAAAAATTGCGAAAAACCCAAAAAAATTGCAACAAATCCTGAAAAATCGAGATTATGGAAATGAAACAAATTTTTTTGATTCAGATTGAGTATGATTTTTAAGCATTTTGTGCCACTGAATTTGGATGTGAAGTTTTCTTATCCCAATAACGTTTTCAAACTGGAAAAACTCGAAAAACAAAGAAAAATTTGGAAAAATACATTTACATTTGGCGTGAAAAAATACAAGAAAAATACGAATAATCATGTTTTATAGACTTTTTCTCATATTTATAATTGAAATTTTTCCGTTTTTTTTTTTATTTTTAAAAATCTTAGAACGTTGATGAGGCCAAAAAACTTTACATTCAATTTCAGTGGAACAAAATACATAAAAATCATACTCAATGTGAATCTGAAAAATTTTTTCCATCTACATAATTTCGATTTTTCATGATTTATTGAAATTTTTTTCGGTTTTTCACTACTTTTTCAAATTCTGACGGCTGAACGTATAGATTCAGATTCTGTGAGTTGAAATCCATAAAAATCGGACTTGATCCGAGTGCACAGAAATTGTTTCATCGCTGTGACTGCACGGAGAAAACGAGACCGAAAATTCTAGCGAATAGTGTCGAGAATTCAGTTACTTATTGCCAAAATATTATAGTAATTTGAGGACAGTACTGAATTCTAGCATTAGTTCGATGACGGTTTAAACGAATATTTCTAGCCAGCATAGTAAAAACTTCAATGTACATCGCTACTTTCTACGCATAATAATTTGTGAACGGTACTGAACTGTAGCATTAACTCGATGACGGTTTAAACGAATATTTCTAGCCAGCATTGTAAAAACTTCAATGCCTATGGCTATTTTTCGTGCTCGCTTGCTCGTTTAATTCACAGTGCCCATATAAGTTTCTTATTATAAGCGTAGTAAAAAAGATATTTCTAATTTATACAATTTTTATATTGATAACATCAAAATGTTTATTGCAGCATAGTAAAAATGCTAATAATCACACTATTTTTTACACATTTTACCGATTGATTCGAACTATGCGTTAAGCAGAATCTGTATGACAGTTCTACAATGAACATTGAAAAAAGCATTTAGCATCGTAAAATTTGTCATGTTTAGAAAGCAGAAGGGCCAATACTGATTGCAATATAAATGATCTAGATAGAAATTACAGGAATATACGATCGTATTTTCAATTGCGCTGAATATCTCTCTCCGCTGCTTACATATCTATTATGTTGTAAGGTAAAATGTAAAAAAATTACACAAGGTAAGTATTTCACACATAATTTTATTTTACGAAGAAGATTTAATTACAAATGTCATAAAAGATATACTTAAGCTATACTTAACAAATTAAATGAAGGTTTTGGCAACATATTCGTGTCCATCACCTAGACGCGTTTTATAAGTTACGGAGCCGCTACGCAATTTCGCCCACTCCAAACACTTATAACTATTATCAATAGCCACAACCTTGAATGCATTAAAGTGCATGTTATAGAAGCAATCAATGGGTTGCGTAATTATTAGAGCCCCATGAGTTGCTTCCAATAATAAATTTGTGATTATGAAAAAAGACGGTCCATTTTTTCCGGGTATCATTATGATTGAACCAGAACTTATCTCATCATTCAAGTACCGTAGCCACGGAATTTCAGAAATACGGGAATCAATTAAATCTGTAGGTAATGCTGTTCGAAATTTTGCGTAGTTAGGTATCGTTGTGATATCTATACGTTTAGCAGGACCACTTTCAAATTCAGGATGTTGCTCGCGTTGTGTTAAACGCCAATTGAGTTTTAGTTGATGTTTTAATGCAAGGGTATGACAAATATTCACACGAGATATGGAGACATGAGCTGTAATTTTCGATTCTCTATGTTTGCTTTCACATCTCATAGATGCTATGTTCCACAGTGGTCCGGCTAATCGCATGATACGAGGGTAGTGTAGTAAAAAATGATGCTTTGGCTTTAAGCACCCCGGGAATAATTCTCTTAGCAATTCTAAATGTTCGGTAATCAGACAATTTAGCAAATCGCAGCATTCTGTTTGAAAACTTTTCGCAGTTAGACATTGTGCCATACATTTCAAAGAGATTACCAATTTCCAATGCTCACAGTCATGTGGCACTAAATGCCCGATTATCATAGTTAAATTACGTACTAAACAGAGCATTTCTGCTGTGGACATTGTAAATTTTTTTGACTTGAGATGGCTGTCTAGTAATTCGGGTGGCTTGTTGCGACGATCGTGTTTGCTATAATGGAATGCATTGACCATCGAGTTGAACTGATACAACGAGAACAATTTAACAACCACGATGAAAAAGTACAGAATGTTCCCGAGATCATATTGGCAGACACCTTCGAGAAAGTCATGCATAACATCGACGAAAACATTTTCCGTGACATGAAAATTCGCGAGCTTGTGAAAAACACAATTTTCTTTAATTCCAGTGCAACTCGCGTTATCTAATCTTAAGCCTGCTTCATAATTCTGTACATTTCGAAGAGTGCACTGGAGTTCACTTGTAACATCATTTATTTTACCACTACTGGTGAGACAGAATCGACAAAAAAAATTGGCCCGAAAACTCTCTACGAAACCGAGAATTGAATGTAACCCTAAATTGTCCCCGGAAATTGCTGCCAATTGAAAATAAATCCGTTTATTCTCGTCGCCACAGTTTATCTCTATGCCTTCTGTCTCTAGAAACGCTAACTCCGTTATGGCTTTCTCAAAAATTGTAGGATTTCCAAAAATTGTTCGATCTAGAGTATTGAAAAGCATGAATAGGAAAATATTTTCCAATTTTGACTGATACGTAGGAGGTAAGCATGGTATCGTCAAGTACACTGCACCACATTTTGCTATGCCGCGATGACTACCGAGAGGATTGTTAGTCTCGTAATCATCGAAGTATAAGATTAGTGGCAGTATTGTTTTTTGTCCACAATTTTCAATTTTTTTTTTCCAATACTCTCCTTGGACAAAGTTCATTATTATTCCAGAGTCATTATTCAAAAAATCAAGATATTTCATGGTGTCAAAATAGACATGAGGTATTTCGAAGAATTGCTTGAAAACACGACGGATGGGTATAAATTCTACCGAAACTGGCACCTTCATGAGAACTTGCCGATTTCCTTCCTCTTTCAACTCGTCGCGATGGCCAATCATATATTCCACTGGTCGTATAAAAGTTCCCTTCATTTCGAAGTATTTCAATCGCTTGTATTCAGAGTTCAAATTTTCGAATGGATTTTGACATTGATTAAACAATTGATTAAAGTTGGCAAGATTTTCTGAACTTTCCCCGAGTGCTTGCAGCCGCGAAAATACTACACTACGCAATTCTTCCAACGGATTTTCAAAACATAGGGTTACATCTTCTATAATATCCTGAACTCGTGTTCGGGGTAAATCGGAAATGCTATACAGCTTCCCGATGAACTGTGTTGCCCCATCGCGCACCAAAGTGTCAAAACTTTGCGGAATTTTTGTTGGAGGGCACGTGGGTAAGTATTCGATTGGTCCCGGTTTATCGGAATTAAGAGATTCTTCATCGTTATCGCTGGACGATGAAGAAGAAACAGAACTGCCATTAATGGACCGTGAGGGAGAAACTGAACACGGACTCTTTGCAATGTTAGGTAATTCTCGATTTGTTTTTGCATTCGTTACATTACATTCACTCGAATCATTCGACTTAATTTCAGCGAGAATCGTCTTATGGTCGCGATTTCTATGTTTTGCGAACGAATTATATGACGAAAAACTTCTATAGCAATCAGATTCTGCACATCTGTATGCTTGTAACATCGGATGAGTATTTCGGACATGGCGAAGTAATTGTTCATTGGAATCGCATTCATACCGACAAGAGCAACAAGAAAACATTGTTAACAATCCGTAAAAAGAAATTCGGATACACGAAAAAATGAAATGGTGATAATAAAATAAATTATTTTATTATCAAAGTTTATTATTATTATTATTATTTAAAATGATTTAAAATAATAATAATAAACTTTGATAAACGTTATTATATCTTGTAAACGTTTCAGCACATATTGATTTCTCCGATAAGAGCTTCTACGCTAGCATTCGGTACATTACTGGCCTCGTGTATGTCGTACAGACATTTTTGAATAAAAAGCCAGATTTGGTTTGCGGCTGGAGCGTATTGGCAGTCCAGAGCAAAACACGCTTTTAGAACGAAATCGATCGCACTAAGCGTAGATCCTACGCGATAACGGCAATTCTCGATAATAACATACGCATCTTCGACATTCGTCCACGATCCTATGAGAACCGGAAATGGTTGTAGAGGGATGTTTTGTTCGTTGGCCTCGACTTTCCTCTTGTCCACACAGAGCTCCAGGTTGCTGATATTCTGTAATAAAGATAGCTGTATTAGAACGATATATTATCAAATAAATCTTGTGCCGATTTTTGAAGATACTATTCTAAGCACGGTGAAAAAGAGACATGTATTGACAAAATGTGGTCATAATAAACATTTCGCGCATAATAAACATATCAATATATCTATACAAAATATATCTAACTCTCTCTCCCTCTCTCCCTCTCTCTAAAAAATATTCTTCTATTATGAATGCACAAAATGCCCAAATTTTTTCTTTTGCATGATAATTAAATCTACCTATCTAAAAGTATATCTAACTCTTCCACTCTCTCTCTCTCTCTCTTTCTTCAAAATTTTCTTTCATTATCAAATGCACAAATTGCATCAGTGTTCTTCTCACGCATAATAAACATAGAAATCAACCTATCTAAAATATATCTAACTCTCTCGCACTCTCTCTCTCTCTCTCTCCTCTCTCTCTCTTAAAAATGTTCTTCTATTATGAATGCACAAATTGCATAAATTTGTTTCGATTGCATGACAATTACATCTAGCTATCTAAAATTATATCTAACTCATCCTCACTCTCTCTCTCTCTCTCTCTCTCTCTCTGTCTTAAAAATTTGCTTTCGTTATGAAATACACAAATTGCCCCAATGTTTTTCTCGCTCATAATAAACATAGAAGTATACCGATCTAAAAATATATTTAACTCTCTCTCGCTGTCTCTCTCTCTCCCTTAACAATTTTCTTTCGTTATCAAATGCAAAAATTGCCCCATGTTTTTCTCACGAATAATAAACATATAGAAATCTACCTATCTAAAAATATATCTAACTCTCTCTCTCTCTCTCTCTCTCTCTCTCTCTCTCTCTCTCTCTCTCTCTCAAACATTTTCTTCTCTTATTAATGGACAAATTGCCCCAAAGTTTGCCCCTATCGTGTGAACCTCAGCAACAAAAATTTGAATGGCGCCAAAAATGTATAAAAAAACAATAACAAAGTAATAAGAGTTTTTGGATCCTCAATCAATTTAATTGTCGGTCGACACGAAACATGTGGTGAGAAACACAATTTTTTTTAACCAAACACTAGATCCTTTTGTAATTTAACAAAAAATGGCAAGTATTTAAACAATTAAGATAATTACGTGAACGAAAAAATGTATTCAATCTTAAAACGAGCAAATTCTTTAGAAAAATGTTATAATTTAAATTTATGCAGTAATGATTATTACGCTTTTTTCACTATAAAGCACTGATTAAATATTTACGATGATGAATTAATATTGATTAAAAATTTTCGTTTATGCAAACCAAACAGAAAAACTAATGAATCGAAAATTGTTATCCACAAGTGTACATTTACCTTTCAAAGCTTACTGATAATAGAATGAAACTAAAAATTGAGGAACAATCTTTCACGGCACAGAACGTCTCATACTCTTGTGAGTATCCTTTAAATATAGCTCGCGACTCCAGACACACTGATATTATGTGTAATGATCGAAAAAACCAATATATACTCACTCAGATGAAATCAAATGTTTAAAAACTTACCGGAACCAATAGAAGAAATGCCTCTTCTGATTCGAGGACCGATACTCTTCGTTTTTTCACGTTACGCTTTCGCTTCTTCGGGTTTCGCGAACTACCATCGCTTTCGGTATTGATGTTTTCTGGACGATTAATTTGTACAAATGGCGGAGTCAGCAACGAAGCAAGGAAGCGCAAGATTCCGGCATCTTGACGATCTGAAACACACAGATTAAATAAATTTTTATAAGGTAAACAGTCACATACAAATTATTGACACGTACCATCCGGTAAACGAGAAATTTCGTCAACCTCGATTCTTTTTTCGGCAGAAAAAGGCTTTCGGGTGCTCTTTAACAATTCAATGAGCCTTGGTTTTACTCTTTTCCAGTTAGTAAAAAGGTGGTTTTCCTTGTCTGGATAAAGATTGGCGAAATCCAATTTGAGCTGAAAAAAGATTGATGTTATACAACATATAAAATAAAGAGTTTGTTCCAACAATTATATAAAAACTCGAGAGCAAAAAAAAGTTACCAATTCGCTTCCTCGTGGATCCCCCAAGCATTTGAATTTCCGAAAATACTCTTGAACGGATGTACCGTTGTGATTGCCGACCTGTACTGCAAGTACATTTTTCCGAGAAGTGAAAGAAGTCTTCCACCGATTGATCACCTCACTCCACGGGCTTATTTCAGATTGCAGCCACTCCAGTTGCCGTACATCGTCCTCTGTAACAAAATACAAAAATTAATCAAGGCCTCGAGGGTTTAGATATCAAATATGCAATTTACAGAAATTCATTACCCGTCGGTGTAGCCACTTTTTCTGGTTCGTCGATATCTTTTGATTTGCTGATCAACAGCCCATTCTCACGTAACACACCCTTGCAGTAATTATAGTGGTCCCACAATTTTCCTGTGGCATTCACTTTGGTAGCTCCAATTTTTCGAAAGGGCGTAAAATACGTCCCCCTCTTTTCGTTTGGGAATATTTGGCAAATTTGCAAAGCCAGCTGCTCTAATCTCTCTTTGTTTATTCTATAAATAAAATGGCTTGTGTGATTAGAATACACCTCGATAAAATAATATTTGAATTATTTCAAAATATACTCACGTAAAATCGGTGAGAACTTGTGGAGGCGGACACTTTTCAAAAGCCACGGATTTTTCCCAAGCAATGATTGTACGTACGAGTAAGCTGCGCAAACGTGGGCGTAAGACGTTGTCTTTGGAGTATGCCAGGAAAATAGATCGGCCGTCGATATTTTTCCGCAAAAATTCCGCCAACTCCTGTGAACGTGGAAAAATTTATTTAGCGCTCAATGTACTCATGCTACTACTTCACTACTCTTTTCACAACCCCTCTCGAATAAACAAACATTAATCTCTGACGCTTCTTTTTATTTTTTTTCTCTCGTTATTGATGCACAAATTGCCCCAAAGTTTTCTCGCGCATCATAACCATATCTATCTATCAATCTGAAAAATATTTCTCTCTCGCTCTCTGTCTCTTGCTCTTAGAATTTTTTTTCGTTGTTGATTGCACAAATTGCCCAAATTTTCTTCTCGCGCATGGTAAATAATCTATCTATTGATCTTACAAATTTTCTTTCGTTATAAATGCACACATTGCACAACCTTTTTTCTCGCGCATGATAAATGAATCTATCTTAAAATCAATCTAACTTTCTCGCGCTCACACTCTTAAAAATAAATAAATAAAAACCATATTTATCTATCGATCTGAAAAATATCTAACTCCCTCTCTCTCGCTTCTCAAAATTTTCTTTCGTTATTACTGCTCAAACCGCCCAAATTTTCTTCTCGCGCATGATAAATAAATCCATGTTTCGATCTGGAAAAATGAATCTCTTTCTCTCTCTCTCTCTCTCTCTCTCTCTCTCTCTCTCTCTCTCTCTCTCTCCCCCTCACTCTTGAAAATTTTCTTTCGTTATAAATGCACACATTGCACAACATTTTTTCTCGCGCATGATAAATGAATCTATCTATCTATCTTAAAATAAATCTAACTTTTTCGCTCTCTCTCTCTCTCTTTTAAACATTTTCCTTCGTTATTAATTGTACAAATTGCCTTGAAGTTTTTCTCGCGCATAATAACCTTGTTTATCTATCTAAAAATATGTCTAACTCTCTCTCTTTCTCTCTAAATAAACCAGCCGTGCAACGATCTGTAGTTATATTGCTATTATTATCAGTAACTTACATTCACGTCATTCGGATTGTCGTTCCTTTGTTCCCTCGTTTCTTCTGTTGCGGATTCCTTCGCCGGTGTTGCCTCTTCGTGATGGTTAACATCCGATCCTTGGAGTTTGTCTTGAGATACGGTGTTTCCCGTCAATTCCGTGACGATGTTCTCGGCCGAGAAGATGATGTTTTTGTCGTCTGCAATATTTTTTAAATTATTTATCATACAATAAAGCAAGTATAATGTAAGCAAATAAAAAATTGAGACCTACACATAAACGCTGGAACCGTTGAATAAGCGAGATTCCCGGCCGTTGGAATCAAATATTCATTGTCCGCTGCACAATCACTGTCGAATATAATGTTCTGTAAAAAAACTATTCACATTAATAGCTGATCTGCGATGCACAGTATTCAATATTCCACAGTGGTCTCAATTGCCTCGTTCATTTTTTTTTCACGTCGACACTTTTCACTGGTTGTCGAAAACACTCATCTCTCATCGATAGCACGTACAATACTAAAACGATGCCCTTTGTCTTTCTGGTGCTTTGTCCAGAAGCAGCGTACCCCCTCTCCCCAACGTTGCGAAAATTCGGAGAAAAAATGTAAACACTCGTCGAGCGCGTAGCTGCTTATGTTTGTCAACAAGCAATTCAAGATATAAGAAATCCGAAAATTACTATGCCAGGCTGCGAAATATATATACTCCATAGCAAACGTCTATAAATATACTGCGCGAGCAGTACAATTTACCATGTAGTATACATAAGATACATTATGAGTTGCTGAATTTTTACTATGCTGGCTAATAACTTTTGTGACCTCTCAAACATCGTTCCATATATATTTGTAGCAGGCATGGTAAATATTCTTTGAACTGTGTTTCGCGGAATTGCCACGCTACATTGTGACATCTTTTGGAATTATAACGTTTTTAGTGTTTCATATAGTGGATGCTGCAGATAAAAGTCACGAAACACTACATGCAATGTAGAAATAAAAAACACATGTGTGTTGTAGAAATATAATACGCTAGTTAGGTTCTGAAAACAGTGCACACGGTCAAACTTCATACGTGTTCGTATATATATTCTTATATGGACTGTAAAATTTTACCATGCTGACTTTCAAAATTTTTGGCTTTCATTTATCCACTTATTAGTAAGTTCTTATTAGGCATAGTAAATTTTACATGAAAGAAAAACAGAATATTGTTTTTCTGCACACTATAATTTCTTGTTCATATAAAACTATTTAGATTCTGAACAAAGAAAAAGTGCGAGTTTTAAAAAATGCTATGCTGTATTGCAATTTCTGTAGAAATTATCTCAATTTATATATGGTGTATAGGACATTATTTAAGAATATTTTAATTTCTACTCCACAAAACAGATCCGTTCTCTCCGTGTGCAGCCTCGCAATTATTTGCCTTTTTTTTCGAGTTTCTTGTATTTTACTCAAATGTCATTTTGTCAAGCTATTATTAAAATTTTCGACAAGAGGTACGCCCCTTTCAGAGACATCGTTCATTACTTTTAAATTTTGCACTATTTTTGGTGCATTTTTACTGCGCAGCGCGAAACGCGATATTATGCACAGTGGCTGGATACAAATATAAATGAGTTTCAAGATAATATAAGTGTAGCATTTGGAAAATGTAAATACATCATTTATGAAGAATAGCTTATAATTCAATTTTTCGTAAAAACCACAAAATGTTGATGCGTATAAATAAATATATATGAATAACGAAAGCAGTATAGACACCATTAATGATCTACCTGCGTTGGAATTGTGAATATTGCAATCTATTCAAATTGTTGGAGTTTCTTTTGGTTACGAAATAGGTGCTGGATGTGATTTTGATCCGTAATCCGAAGCCATAACTGTGCTTAAATGCAATACGTTCATTGAAAAAATTCACAACAAAAAATTCGAGATCGCCACCTCTAAAAATTGAGTGACAATATCAATTTTTTTCAGGAAATTTTCTTTCATTAGTGCCAAACAGTAGCGCAAGAAGAAAAAAATTCTGATTCAGGCTTATTGCAAAAATGCTGACACGAGAGAGTATCACATCTTAGGCGTGGCATAAAAAATTAAAAATCGCGGCCAAGCATGTTTTGCAATTCGCACAATGTGCGATTATTTCTTTAGTATCTCCATTCGAAATATATCACTAATTCAACAAATGTATATATTGCATTTCACGCGAAATTCACAAGTGGAGAACGTTTACAATTTTTTTATTTCTGCTTTTTTTATGGTTGTGCAACCTCTGAAACACTTTTACATTTTTCTACATTTTCTTTCGAACCATTTTTCTGTTACGAACATTATTCGATGAAAAATGATGCCCAAAAATTTTTTTAGAGGAATTGAGAGTGAAGTAACACATACTCATACCCCCCACATGAACATGCCCCGACATGAATTCGATTGCAAAGAGATGTAATAAGTAGTTATAATTATATTTTCAGGAACAGGCACCTATTGATCAGGCGGGCGACACGGGGGAAGATGCCATGGGGCCACCGAGTGACGCGATGGTCACCCACCACCACCACCACCACCCCAAATCCCCGTCGACTTAGCAACTTTGGGGCCGGAGGTGGCGGTGGCTGATGTCGTCGATGGCACAGAACAAACCGTAAGTTTATTGTTACATTGCTGAAATAAAGCATTTTAGTTTACCTGCCATTAAATATAGGCTATGAATAATAGAAATTTCTATTTGTAGATTGCAGAAGTCATGGTGGCAGCCCCGGAAAAGGAAATAACGGTGGGTAATAATGAACTCAATTATCATACTTAGACAAGAAAAAATCTCATATTCTTTTCTAATTTTTTTTTTCCTAATCTTTTTTTTCCGCAGCACTCAACCTCTGGTCCACAGCAGGGAGGCGCTGAGCCCCGACCAAAAAGAATCAGAAGAGTCGTACGACTCTTCTGAGCGGGGCCGTCCGGCCGGCCGACGAGGCAGCGGCAGGGCCCGAGGGAGGGGGTCGACGGGCTCTATCATTATATATAAGATGAGCACGCACAATGGCGGAACTATTAATTTTCATCAACAAAAATAATAGTTCCGCCATGGTTGTTGCCGCACCGAGGAGAGAATATTATTTTCTCGGTGTTATCCTCCGAGAAGAGAATATTCTCTCCTCGGTGCATGAACAATAAAATCAAATAAATGTATACTCCGGTCTATTTTATTATTCGCCTAGCCGTTTTCTCCTGTTTCACTCGGAACTCCCTGAAATTTTCGCATTAGTTTATCCACTGTTTTTTGTGGGGACAACCGTATTTTATTGTATCTTTTTGTGCTGTTTCGAAATCATTTTTTAATATAGTCGCTTAACTACCAGGAATCCGTAATTTTTCTGAATATTTGTTCAAATCGTATTTTTGAGCAACGAACCGTATTCGGATAATGCGGTATGTTTGTATCTGTTACCATAAACAGTTGTACGTAACCTAGATATAGCGATCTTTGGGGAGGGAATTGTGCGCTCTCGAAGCATCAGGTTCTTTCGTTTCAGAAAAGGGAAAATCAAGACGAAAATAAAACATCATTGGATGAACTTTTTTACTTCTTTAAATTTCTGAACGCCTTTAAACTTATATTCACTTTTATTCACTTGCATATAAAATACAGAACAGTGATTTACCACAATGGAGAGCGTTCTCCGACGAAGCAATACCAAATTCTCCTTAGAACCGATAGATTCTGAGATTATTTAACACCCTATGAATGCAGGTGATGAAGGGACCGTTGATGAGATTTTTAATGCGTTGTTGGGGCAGAGTTCCAGCGAAGAATGTACCGTTGGTCCTGATATGCACTGCTGTATCAAATACAGTATTTCCATTTTTAGCAGCAAACGAAGACCTTCTTTCAACGGAGCTGTGAAATATTTCCTAGTCGTCATATGAGAAATTGGTAAATGAAATAGCTCATACGATGTATAACAATGGTGTTTTGTATCGGATTCGATATGTATAGTACAGGATGCTGATGTTTCACTGCCAAGATCCTTCTTCGACGAAGCCATGGCATTTTTTTGAGTCCAATGAAACTTGGAATCAAAAACTTTGAACATCAAGGAGAAAAATGGACTTCATAACATTTTCGTTGAAACTTTTTAGATACCCTTTCGGCAGGGTTCATCTATTCACTCCGGTATATACAAAAAGATCTTTTATTTGGACAACCGGCTTTCTACGATACCACAATAGATGCAATTTCCGAGTGCAATAAGAGATTTCAGATCACAACATATGCACACATTACAAGAAATAAAACAAAAAAACTCGTAACAAACATTTGCAAATGTATAAATAAAATTCTTCTGTCGTGTGTGTCATCTCAAAATTTTTTATTTATCTCCTCATTTCAAATACATACCCTGGTAGGTCCGTTTTCCCCCAATTCGGAGAAAATCGGGAAAAAATGAGTAATAATCTTAAAATGTGCAGATTTTCCGCAATATTCCTCATTTTCCCGCATCATTCCAATTACCTCATTTTATTAAGGCGATGTGTTACATCCGTAAATCGAAGCTTTGAAAAATTCTCCGGCAAAATCAATAAACCGGATCGGTTTGAAATTTGTTGTGGGTATTCAGTGATATAGCCCGGAGGGAACGACGATTTTAGAATTTCGAAATGTTGAAAATTTTTTCACTCTACAAAAAATTATTTTTGAAAAATTTCGAAATTGCGATATCGTCATTCTCTCCGTGTTGTGTCACTAAATACTCACAAAAAATTTCAAATCGATCCGCTTTATAGATTTTGCCTGAGAATTTTTCTAAATTTCGATAGGGGAGGGGGTATCCTCCATGGCCTTAACGAGAATTTGCCATTATTTCCTAGTCTTCTAAAATGCCTTAGGAGAATTCCGGAGAAGTGATAAAAATGCAAAAAATGAATTTGTCGGAAAAAATTCCCATTTTTTCCTTACTTTGGGTCAAATTGTGAATGACAATTCCTTGATTTTTTTAAAAGGGCGGTGACCCAAAAAGTATTATAGTTGAAAGTATAGAAGGCAATTCTAGAATACAGAAAATGTTAATAAATTCACATAGATTTCAGTGAGATTAATGGAAACATTGCCTTGGGAGAATTTCAGAGAAATGGGAAAAATTAAGGACTCGAGTTTTCCGGGAAAATTCCAATTTTCGCCTTGCTTTCGATCAAACGTGAATGACAATTTATTGATTTTTTGAAGAGGACGGCGACACAACAAAATTTAGGATTTCAAAGTGTAGTAGCTATTTGAAAATGCAGGATATATCAGAAAATTCCCATGAACTTCACTCTGTTTATATAGAAAGAATTTGCCTTGGGAGAAGTTCAGAGAAATGGTATTGTTATTCTTTTTTCGAAATTTAAAAAAGTCGACAAATGAAATATTCTGAAAAAAATGCAGCCGTCTTTTCATCTAGCAGACAGAAAGCATGCAAGGCACGGTAATCCGAAAGATTATACTTTTACGAAGGAAAGTATGTTCCTTGGTTTGCACAAGTATTTTTGCACGGATTCCTATTTGTGTAGGAAAAATTACGAGAACGAATGGTAAAATAAGGAATTCCGAATTTTCAATAAAAAAATTGAAGGAATTCGAAACAAAAAGTGGGGATAGTTTACAGGAATGCGGAGAAATTTGGAAAGTTTCGGATTAATGTGGAAATACTCTTTCAGGATTTCTCCGAAAAGTCTCAATTCACTTGAAAAATCTGAAAAATTTTGGGAGAAAAAAGGAGGATTTTAGAAAAATGCGGGAAAAAATGTCTACTAGGGTACTTATTGCAGAATACAGATATTTATCAAATTCACATGCATTCTATTGCAATTTGCAGTAATAACACATCATCCGCAGCAGAAAAACACAATCCACTACATATAATACTACGAATGTCACTTTGCGTGGATTTGAGACTCGGGGTTCTCGTAATCGCATAACACGTTACTGGGGAGCTCAATGATTCACCACTAGCGAACCTGACGAAAAATGCTCGAACTAAAAATGATAGGTCGAGAGTAGAAAAATGGCCGCGGCCGTAGGTTTGACGCCTCGGAGTTTTCTTGACGGATTTTTCTTTTATTTCGCAATAAAATAGATCGGGAAGTGTTTTAAAACATGGAGTGATGTGGTATGCACGGTGCTCTGGTCTGGAAAGTCGTGGGAAATGTGCGTAGAATTCATAATGAAAAGAATACTTCTAGGATCGACAATACTGTCATGGAGGACGAAAGTCGCCTCGGTTTCTCTATGCTTCAATACTAATTAACGAAAAAATTGCCACAAAAAAAACAACCAGAGCACTATTCTTCTCGGAGAAGAAAATTAACTTTTTATGGTTTTTCATTCAATAAAAGCATATTGTGCGAGAAATCCGTCAAGAAAGTTTTTTAGTTCGTGGATTTGCCACTTGGCGCTTCGTATGCTATCGTTTGATGCCCGATAACTCCTCATGAGTTAATACGCGTGGCAATCGTAACTCCAAGTTGTTGTGACCCGGAATTTCCCTATTTCACAACATCGGTCAGCGACCGAACTGCGGTCAATCACCGGCCGAATAAAAGAGCATTCAACTGCTTATCGCAGCAGAATTGGGCAATTTAGAGCAAATAATTGCAACAATGCTTCGTCAGATTATTGCAAAAGATCGATAGCCGTCACCTTTCGAGCGACGACGTATCGATCCCGAAAGTCAGTCTTGATCAGGGCAGCGACGGGTTTGGTTCTAAGGCAAAACCATCAACTTGTATTTCTTGTTAAACCATTTTAAACCAACCTAGTCAATAAACTTTACAAGTATTTTGTAGCTGCTTGAGTTGGAGTTTAACTCATTTGACGTAGATCCCAAAACCTTCATCCCTATTTCTCGATAGCCTCTATCTTGAAATTTCGGGACTTAACATTGGTGGCAGCGGTGGGATCGCCACAACTCAATTATCGCTTTAAATCACAAAATACTATTGCACACTTGTGTATCGCGAACGGAGTGACCGAGTCACCTCGCGTGTGAGAGTGCCTGCATCGACCGAGTCGAAAAATTACCCACGGAACGTGCTGCGACCGAGTCGAGTCACGTACGAGAAATCCCGGATCCCGAGGATCACCGGAAGGCCCAACTGCATCAAGGACTCAACAAGGATAGCCGCGTCAAGCAAAGGAACGCGAAGAGGACGAAGATCCTGTACGAGAAACGTCACGAGAATCGTCATGCAACTTGCGATCATCTACTTGTAAGTGACGGAATATTTTATTTTTCTGAGATCCTCCAAAGCCAGAGAAATTAGTTAACTCGTATGTCGGACGACGAACAGTATAACCGCTTATGTTTCCGAGGTAACCGTCATTTATCGCGGTCCCTAGATTCATTCTTCGAGTCACGGGTAGTATATGAGCTCTCAGACGACGAAGAGCAGTGCAAAAAACGCAGACGCGAAACTAACAGCGCGGAAAGTTTGTATCTATCACCGGAAACTTTAGCGAAACTTAAATTTCCGAAACGCGTACGTTTTTCCAACCCGGACGAATCTACAACCGACGGGGACGAATCTTTTAGCCCCGTAGATACCGAGCGCGCGCGTGAAATAAATCTCGACGATTTTTCATTGCTGAATCCGCATACAGCAAACATGCCAAATACAGTAGAGTACATGACGATAAAGGATGCGAGAAACAGTCTCCCTGTGTTCGACGCCTCCAAACCGGAGCTCGTCACAGACTTTATTAGAGCGGCAAAATACGCTGCAGATTCGGTGGATCCCGCGAACAGTCCGAACCTCCATACTGCCATATTAAGTTTAAAAATACAGGGCCGAGCGGCCGCAGACTTGCGCTTTCGCGATCTCCAAACCGTAGGGGAGCTAATAGAAGAGCTACGTACGTTATACGAAAAACAACGTACGGTTCCCGCGCTACAGGTCGAGTTCAATACATGTCGACAACAGCCCGAGGAATCGGTGCAAGCATACGCGCATCGTGTAGAAACTATAACTATAGAGTTAATTGCCGGCTGTACGGCAGAAATCACCCACGAAATTGGGAAAAAGGCCGTTGAACAGTTACTCCGTCAGTTCGCCCTTAACAACTTCGAGCGAGGGTTACGCAGGGACTTTCAGCTCTTAGTAAGATCTCGAGGCTACACGATTCTCCGAGAAGCAATCAGAGGGGCGACAGAGGAGGAAAAGGGCATCGAAGGGACGCGGATAATCGCGAAAAGGTTCTCCCATGGAGGGGAGCGAACCCAACAAAAATACCAAGGGCCACCATACACCTCGTTCAGCGACAAACGGAAGTCCTGAGGAGGTACACAGGCAGCACAGGCCACTCAGGGCCAGTCGTCAGGGCAAGGGCGGCAGAGACTGCCTGCGCAGACGAAAACGATTCAACAGTTGGACATTATGTGCCATTATTGTAAAAAGAAAGGCCACAAAATCAGAGATTGCCGAAAAAGGATCGAGGACCAAGGAGGATCGGGTTAACCAACGACACCGGGACAAAATGGAAGGTTCCCGTACAAAGGGACACCGGAGAAAAATTTAAGCTCCGAAAGTCAGAGGACGATAAGCTCTCTTGCGGTGGGAACGCTAACCGCGACAAAAGTCGAAACGCGAGAGAAAGTAAAAGATAAAAAACAGGGACCCCGGCGATGTAAAACAATCGGGGATTTACAGCACGGCAAAGCCGAGGCACGGCGCGTCAACGCCCCGGCAAGAATTTGCCAAGTCAGCGTTTCAGGCCCGAGCATCCACCTGAGTGACCTGCATCATCGCTCGTCGCAAGCGCGTGAGGGACTTCTCACGTTACGCTGCGATACAGGTGCACAATGCTGCATAGTACGGGTCAACGAATTGCGCGACGATACGCCTATCGTCGATGAGGTAATTGAACGCCACGGTCTCGGAGGAACGGCCTTCCGCTCACTGTGCAAAGCGGAACTAGAAATAAAGACCCCTGCATCCGTCATCAAACACGATTTCCACGTAGTGAGCAAGGACGTACCTCTGGAGGTCGACGAGCTGCTGGGAATGGACC
This sequence comes from Heteropelma amictum, assembly GCA_959613375.1. NCBI lineage: Eukaryota > Metazoa > Arthropoda > Insecta > Hymenoptera > Ichneumonidae > Heteropelma > Heteropelma amictum. The sequence goes on from OY390727.1 coordinate 6,273,905, forward strand.
TCATCGTAAAGTACAAAGCGAATATATTGGGCGGCAGGATATTCCAAATTTTTAGGGAAAAGTTACGCTTAGTACGCGGATCGAAGCAAATAAAAATACCTGCCCGGTCAGAATATATATTGTGGGCCAGGACGCTAGGGGAAGGCGCTGGTTATGTGGAAAAACAGGAAATCCGCCCGGGAATAACACTTGGCGAAGGGATAACGAGGTCAGAGACGCACTCTTGTCCTGTTTTAATCATAAACGCCCTAGAAGAGGCACAAACAATAGAACGACCGACCGTCGAGATTAAGGAACTCGACTGGATCAAAGAGACGGCCCGGGGAAGCGCGGTGCCGGGGGAAACTCTGCGTGCATCGCGCGGGCTGAGCGACGGCACCGACAGCGAGAGCGAGGAGGATGGCTGCAGCATAGGCGTATCATGCCCCGACGAGCGTGAGCGCCTCGAAATCATGAGCGAATACCACGATGCCCCTCTAGGTGGGCACCAGGGCATCAAGCGAACACTGTAGAGGATACGAGATAAGCATAATTGGCCTGGAATGAAAAAGGACGTTGCTACCTATACAGCCTGTCCCATAATGGTCAACCGACCTCTGAGGGGTGGGTAGATGGGGTGATTTTGAACCGAAAAGTCCTCTTCCATTTTTTTCTCCGACGCCTCCCTGATTAGATATTAATTAATTAAGTTCAGCCAATAGGACGCGTCGAATAAGCGGACTACACGGCGAGTAGTGGTGGTGTGCGTGCAAGCGTAGCAGCCTTGGGAGCGTGCGTATAAAGCGCGAAAGAGGTCGATAGTATGCGTGCGTTGGTGTGAGAGTGTGGAACGTCGAACGGTCGCGAAAACATGAATAGAGCGAGGTAGTGTTGGTGAGGGCGCACCATGTAAGGAGGAACGATAAAAATTGGGTTTGCAATCAGTTTTCGAATTAATCGTTAAATACAAAAAAAAAAAATGTCGATGACTTTGAATTGCGACTGGACGAAACTAAAATTTTAGATAAATTTTTTGCAATTACGATTTACGAAGCTTCTAAAATCATTTATTGCTGTTTTTGAAAAAAACATTTTGGCAAAAAATCTTCATTGCAATTCAGAGAAAAATGTTCATTCTTCAATTTGTATGAAAATCAAATGCTATTACCGAATGGATATTTTCGCTATACAATGAAATTGAACTTTTCGAATTGCTCATTGCAATTAGAACAAAAATATTGCGATTACATTCAATAAAAAAGTTCAATATTTCAAATCGTTAAGATTTTAAGAAAAAAAGCATTATTAACACTGTTTAATAACAGCGGCATGAAGTTAAAAAACAAGTTGATGGTTCGAGCGTCGCGCGAGTATTGCATGCGGACACTACTAGGATGGGTGAGCGCTCGAAAATTTGAAAAAAAATTGTGAATTAAAAAATACATTTCTTCATGTTGTTCACGAGAAGTTATTGAAAAAAGTACTGACAAGTACTGTTTAAATGACAGTTATATGCTATGAAAAAAATAAAATAAGAAAATTGTGACTTTCAGAAAGTACAGTAAGCATTTTCAAATATTATTTGAATGCAATTGCAAAAAAATTGCGTCGAACGAATTTTATTTTGTATTATTACAATCAATATCCGTTTAGAGTCGAGATTAATTACAACCCGGCGTTAGTCGAATTGGTAGCGTCTCAAGTTGTCACCTGGGCGATCGAGACCTAATAATTTTTTTATTATTTGTTCTTTCACAGCATATAACTGTCATTTAAAGAGTACTTATCAGTGCTTTTTCAATAACTTCACGTGAACGTGAAGAATTGTATTTTTTAATTCACAATTTTTTTTTTGTTTTTCGAGCGGTTACCCATCCGAGTAGTGTCCGCATGCAACACGATGAACTCGCGCGATGCCAGAGTTATCATCAACTTTTTATTTAACTTCATGCCACTGTTATTAAACAAGTGTTAATAATGCTTTTTTCCTTAAAATCTAAATGATTTGAGATATTGATTTTTTTATTGAATGTAATCGCAATATTTTTGTTCTAATTGCAATGAACAATCGAAAAGTTCAATTTCATTGTATTGCGCAAATATTCAATCGGAAAGAACATTTAATTTTCATACAAATTGAAGAATCAACAATTTTCTCTAATCTGCAATAAAGATTATTACTAAAAATGTTTTTTTTTTAAACAGCAATAAATCATTTTAGAAGCTTCGTAAATCGTAATAAATTAATCAAAAATTGTATTTTCGTCCAGTCGCAATTCAAATCATCGACATTTTTTTTTTATTGTCTTTAACAATTAATTCGAAAACTGATTGCTAACGCAATCAGTTTGCTAACGCAATCAGTTTTTATCGTTCCTCCTTACATTGTTGCGCCCTCACTAACACTACCTCGCTCTATTCATGTTTTCGGGAATGTTCGACGTTCCACACGCTCTCACACCAACGCACGCACACTATCGACCTCTTTCACGATTTACACGCACGCTTCCAAGGCCGCTACGCTTGCACGCACACCACTACTCGCCGTGTAGCCTGCTTATTCGACGCGGCCTATTGGCTGAACTTAATTAATTAATATCTCTAATAATACTAATTAATTAATACTACTCTTAATTAATACTAATATCAGGGGGGCATCGGAGGAAAAAATGGAAAAGGTCTTTTCGGTCCAGAATCACGCCATCTACCCACCCCTCAGAGGTCGGTTGACCATTATGGGACAGGCTGTATACAACGGTGCGACAAATGTCAGAGGAACAAGATAGGAAAAAGGGCAAAGGCCCCGATGGTCACCACAGACACACCGACGCGTGCTTTTGAAAAATATGCCGTCGATATAGTAGGACCCCTACCGATCACGGGAAAAGGGAATAGGTATATACTTACCTTTCAGGATTTACTTACAAAGTACAGTCTAGCGTTGCCTTTGGAAAATCAAGAGGCGAATACAGTCGCAAAAGCAATGACCACCGAAATTATTTGCAAATTCGGCGCTCCGTCAATAATTCTGTCGGACCAAGGGACGAATTTTCTGTGCGCGACTTTCAAAGGGATATGCGAATTACTCGGAATAGAGAAAATTCAAACAATTGCATATAATCCGCAATCAAACGGAGCCCTGGAAAGATCCCACAGGACTCTCGCAGAATACCTGAAAAATTTCATCAGAGAGGACCAAAAGGATTGGGACGAATGGTTGCCGTACGCAATGTTTACGTACAACACCACGCCTCATTCGGTGACCAAGCTCACACCACACGAATTGGTTTTCGGAGAGAGAGCAGAGTTACCGACGGCTTTGCAACAGGCCCCGCGAACAACCTACTCGTACGAGGACTATGCCACGGAATTGCAGGAACGCCTGCGGGCAGCATGGCAACAGGCGCGGGAGAACGCGAAAGGAGCCAAGGAAAAGGCGAAACAACACCATGACAGAGATGCAGCGGTGGTAGAATACCGCCCAGGCGACACCGTCCTCCTCCTCGACGAGACAGTCAGACGAGGACACTCGGCTAAGCTCACACCCAAGTGGATGGGGCCTTATACGGTCAAAGGCAGAGAGTCGGGCGAAACCTATGTTATCGGCCGCGGGCGGAAGACGACGCGAGTGCACGCGAACCGCATCAAGGCGTACGTTACCCACGAGCAAGGGCAACGTACACGCCAACACACACACACCGTCGCGGGAGTCATCGCGCCGCGAAGAGCCTCGCACGGCTCAGCAAAAAAAAAAACAACGAGAGAGAGAGAGAGAAAAGAAAAAGAAAGAAACATATAAAATTAAAATTAAATAGAGAGAGCCCACGGAGGTTCCCCAACGCACGCGCCCTGAAATGAGGAAGGAGAGGAGAAAGATAAAATAAATAAACAAATAATTACGTTTTATACATATGTTGTTACAAAATTATTCGGAGACATAGACAAAGAGTGAGTTATAAACTCACGCCGCTACCACTGGGGCCGCGAAGTACGCGGCAACCGCCTTTTCCGTAGACGAGGAGTCTGCAACAAAAAGAAAAGAAGAAAATGAATTAATATATAACACATCTTTATATATATATTTCTTCTGTGCGTGTGTTTGTCACTAAACTCCTCCTAAACGGCTGAACCGATTTTAATGAAATTTGTTGTGTGTGTCAAGGGGATTCGAGAATGGTTTAGATTTACAATTCAGTCCAATTCAAATTGTTTAGTCAATTAATTTTCGAATTATAAAGACGTGTGTACGGGGCAACGTCCGACGGGTCCACTCGTATTATATAAAACAAAATGAACATGTAAAACCAATACTTACGAGGACGAACTTCAGCTCCGAATTGCCGTCCGCGAAGACGACCGCGCTTCCCTCAAAATTCCAGTTGTCCATCTGAAACAAAAAGAAAAAAGGGCACATAGGAAAAATTTTTAGAATAAAATAAAATAAAACAAATTCATAATTTTACGAAAATGTATTAATACTTACGATGCTTCGTCAAAGTCTCGCCGCTGAGTGAGGCGACGCCTCGACGATCAAATCCGTCGAGGTGAGAATCACACCGAGCACGGTACCCCGGCGGGGTAAAAACGCGTAATCAACAAAATTCGGGAAAAAATAAAAATTCCGACGATCATTAAGCGAGTTAGAAAACGAAAGATTTCTCGAAACGAGTGGAACAAAGATAGAAAAATAACCGAGCGATATTCTCCGCAGGTTATTACCCCTCGTCGCTATCGCCGCCGAGGGGGACGAAAAAACATACCGGGTGGACAAATTTTCAACCAGCCCAGGGATTTATTATGAAGAAATAGAAACTTTATCCGAAACCAGTGACACATGAAAATTAATCATAAAAATGGACCTCGGATCGTTAGAAAAACAAGAAAGGGAAATAAAGAATACATTTACAAACCTAACAGGGCTGTGTACTTGGGCAGCTACGAAAGACGTGCTGTGCAATACGATTGCCGACACAGCAGCAAAAATGCTACAGAGGACCGAGCAAGAGCTTCGAGCGATCCACGATATAACGGGTGGCAAATTAACACGCCACCGTAGAGGCATAATTAACGGCCTTGGCTCGATTATCAAGGCAGTCACGGGAAATATGGATGCACATGATGCTGCGGAAATCAACGAACAACTTAACAAATTGGGGACCAATCAAAACGCTTTGGAAAACGCCCTCAACGAAAACGTTCAAATTCTCGAGTCGACATTACACCTGTTCAACAAATCAACAACACGGTTAGAGGAAAATCAGAAACAATTACAATCACTCGTCGTGAACGTACGGGACAGCCTGACAAACCGTCTGGACAGGTTAGATGAACGACAACAAATAGACGAGAAACTTACAACAATGGGAATGATCACCGAATCTCTATTGAGCGAAGTCAGACAACTGACAGATTTTATAGCAGGGTTATCAAAAGGATTAGTTAACCCAAGCATATTGCCTCCGGGGCAAATGGCGGATTACTTGAAAAATGCCATTACATACTTGCCGAGAGGTCTGTCGTTTCCGACGCCCGTGCGGCCGGAGGAAATGCCAAAATTATTAGAAATTAGCGAAGTAGGTGCGTATTGCGTAGGGACGGAACTCGTCCTGGTCATCAAAATTCCATTAATAAATCACGAGGAATACATAGTAAATAGAGCGTATCCATTGCCCGTGAAGATCGAAGGAAATCACTTTCAATTTATAGAGGTAACAAATGCAATCGTCATTGTTGAAAAAACGCGAAAATCTTGTTTAATGATGGACGAGAGCGAGCTGCGATCGTGTAAAAAATTAAAATCTCATCATCTATGTAGACCTAGACGCGCTATATTAGCCGCGCACACTTGCACGTCGTGCGAAACAACGATGTATATCACGCATAATGTTAAAAATGCGGAATGCCATCAGCGCATCTTACAGTTAAACAATACGCTAATAATTGCATTAGAACACCGTGGTAAATGGTTATACGTAGCGCCGGAACCTGAAACCTTATTAATACATTCCGGAACGCGACAATTGGAACATGCGACATTAATAGGGACAGGGACTCTGGCTTTGGACGGAAAATGTTCCGTCACCACTCCTAATTTTAGAATCGAAACCATAGGAGAAATAAAACAAATTGTACACAACGAATTTTTACCGCGAGCAAATTTGACAATGCTAAACGAGGATATACAATTATTAAAGTATACGTCAATTGTACCCGAATTACCTCACAAATTGTCAGATAATCCAGCAGAAATAAATAAAATCGGAGAACGTTTGAAAACGCTGAAAACAAAAATAAAAGGAATTCGCGAGGCAGAGGTAACACGACAAATCGCTATTGGAAGCTACTCTATAGGGGCAATCAGGCCGATAATAATCGAAGCGACTTGTATATATCTCTATATGCGGAAGCGAGAGCGCACACCCGCAGTGGCGATCTACAGCGAGCCGGCCATCTTCAGCTGCGCGACCGAGCCGCAAACAGCTAAATCATCAAAACGCAAGTTACCTGTACCCTCACTTAATGGTAAGGTAATACGAAAAACATAACGCACGAATTCGACATGAGACATACATACATACATAACTAAACTAGATTATATAAATACGCATGTCCCACTTTGTATCGGGGACACAAAATAATTAATCATGCAATGGGTGCAAATATGACATTATATGGGAATTATAGATTTTAAATCGCTGAAAATAAGTAAACAACGACATTTATAAGCCCAAGGACTAAACACAAAGTCGCAATGCCAATCTCGGGAGAGATTTGTTCTTCCAAGGGGGGAGAGATGTTGTGACCCGGAATTTCCCTATTTCACAACATCGGTCAGCGACCGAACTGCGGTCAATCACCGCCCGAATAAAAGAGCATTCAACTGCTTATCGCAGCAGAATTGGGCAATTTAGAGCAAATAATTGCAACAATGCTTCGTCAGATTATTGCAAAAGATCGATAGCCGTCACCTTTCGAGCGACGACGTATCGATCCAGAAAGTCAGTCTTGATCAGGGCAGCGACGGGTTTGGTTCTAAGGCAAAACCATCAACTTGTATTTCTTGTTAAACCTTTTTAAACCAACCTAGTCAATAAACTTTACAAGTATTTTGTAGCTGCTTGAGTTGGAGTTTAACTCATTTGGCGTAGATCCCAAAACCTTCATCCCTATTTCTCGATAGCCTCTATCTTGAAATTTCGGGACTTAACAAAGTGTTCCCGGCGTATTGTGGAACACGACGATTACTAAAGGCTACCGTGAGTACTTACCTGAGAAAGCTGTGAGAGAAAGAAATAGGTGCGGAGTCAAGGGGGAGTGACGTGAGAAACGAGGAGGAGGACGTACAAGAACACATCATATCATACGAGACGGACGTGACGTAACGAACACACATCACAAAACACGGGACAATACTACACTACACCACACACAAAACCACAGTGAGTTTTACACGAATTTATAAAAAGCGTCTCACCGTTCGAGACCACGAGACGTCACGAAAAGTGACAGGTGCACGTCACCTCACGCCGTCACGCAGACGGCGCCATTTATATTTCGATCACAGCCGTGCGATCAAAGCGACAATCGAGTTGCGCAATAAATCATTCCGCGACGCGCGAAGCGTTTAAAAGTGCTAAGGCGAAGTTTTTCAAGAGGCAAATAGCGAATATCCTGATAGATAAAGAAATTGAAAGTGAAAAATTGAAAAATGTCAAACATTTATAGCAGTGTTTGAAAAACGATGAGAATAAGTTTTTTTCCAACGATTGTTGTGAATTTAAATAGAATTAAGAACAATGGAAGGATTTAAAAGTTATAAAAATCCACTCAATACCTCCGAAGATCCCGAATAATAACAATTACGAGATGTGTTAAAATTTTTGTACTGACATTTTTTGTGTTATATAATAATTACATTACACGTATAACAATAAATAAAGATCAATTATTGCAAAAAAATATATTTGTAACATTTTTTACATGTACATTAGGGTGGGTAAAAAAAATCGATTATTTTTTTTTACGAGTGCCACGGAAAAAAAGGTTACTAGACACCTTAAAAAAATGCTCACCAAATATGAGCTCTTAATTTTAATAGAAAGATCCTCCGCATCACAGTTTTTTATTTTTTTCTCAGTCCAATAGAAAAAAATTCATATCTCATCATTGATTGATTGTACAGAAAAATGTTTTCGAAGAATTTTGTAGGAAATTAAATGCTCTGCAAAAAAGGTCTCTTATATTTTTTCCGTATACCTCACTATTTGAAAGATATTGCAGATTTAAGTTTGATTATTTTGAGATAAATTTCATTTTTGTTTATGAATCTTATAACTCGACAATAAATGACTATTATCAAATGCGCAATACAAGTTTTTGTAGGAAATGAACTGCTCTATGAAAATGGTGTCTTATGTTTTAGCGATCAAACTAAGCGTTCAAAAGATATTCATCATCAAAATCAGTACACATGAAAATTTGATGCTGAATATCTTTTGAACGCTTCATTTAATCGCTAAAACATAAGGGACCATTAAGAGCTCATATTTAGTGAGCATTTTTTTAAGGTGTCTAGCAACCAATTTTACCGTGTCACTTGTAAAAAAAAAATTAATCGCATTTTTTGACCCACCCTAATGTACATACTCACTAGGGTGACCGTTATTTTGGCTTCGGTGAAATTTTTTTTACGTCTACCAGAAAAAGTGATCATGATGTGATAAAAAAAATCTGGGTAAATTTTTGACGCGCTGGGATAAGGAGAACACGTGTCACCGAGCAGTTTTATATTCAAAAATATATGAATTTCTTCGAAGTATTCTTTACGCCATAGTACTACGTTGGTTGTGAAAGAGGTATGGATTTTTTGCGAAAAAGCTGAAGCACCGGTGCAAACGTTACGTAGGTGCGTCGGAAATTAATTCACTGCTTCGATTTCCTGCCGCAATGTGGCCAAACCGCCACGTCCGACTTGAAGTTTTGTATTAATTTTTCAATCTACTCATAACTGTACATAATTGGTCCACGGCCGGACTAACAGCTCCTAAAATCCTACGTACTTCCATAGACAATGTATATTTTAAGATATTTTCAAAATTTCAAGTTAATCGGTTGAAAATTGCTTGAGTTACGAGTCCGGCCAACTTGAAAAATACAGTATTGAGATAAACGCGTTTAAAGTTTTGAGTAGTAGAAAATCATCAATAATTTCACAATACCTTTAATCTGCGACGCCTGCACCATATAATTGGCCTTCCAGATTATCTTCCTGCTCTTGCATTTCTTTTCTGCTTGATCTTGGAGCGATTCTTGCCTCTTTTACCCGGTCGGACAGCGATCTTTCTGCAAGCTTTATGCGCTGTTTGTCGATCTCCAGGCACATTTCGTAGCTGTTCGGGCCGATTTCCAAGTTCATTGCTTTGATTATGTGCAAAATTGAAACAAAGCCGTCATTGAACACACAAACTGCAATATCCGTGGCTACATCCAAGATTGTTTTACCACTCGAAATGGATTTCGTGGCCGATGCCCACACAGTGGAATTGAAGCTTTCATTATTGTTTTGTGTGTAACCACCGATGTACCGAGTTAGAAGATCTTCACTGGTCAGTTCTTCATAGATTGGTTTGATAGCTTCATAGACTTCAATTGCAAGAGCTGGCTTATGTTCGTACTCAGCCAAAGTATTTGTAGCTTTAGCGCGTTGCCATGAGTCCATCAATGGTCTTCTCCGAGATATTTTTGGTCTCTTTCTATTGCAAAACGACATTTTTATTCCTTTCTTCGCACTGTACACTACTTTATCACTCATTGTAAAAACTCAATAATTATACAGGGAGAAAGAAATGGAAGTTCACAGAAATATCGAGGAAAACAAGTGTTCGTCGACTAGCGTCCTTCTCAAATGCTTGGCTGTGCCTGGCTGTGCCCAACTAACTAAAAGAGACGTTCGACAAGGATAAACTAGTCTAGACCAGTCTAGACCAGTCTAGACTAGTCAGGAAATAAATATTTTCAATAACATCTGCCGTATACCTGCTCTAGTCCCCTAACGTACCTTCCCCCTAGCGCTCACAAAAGGAGCTCGCTGCGGACCAGATGGCCTTGTACTAAAATTTGAAAACCGAGTACCTAAAGGTTTTTCCCGGCCATAATCTTCTGGGACATCATTTTTGAGGTCCTAAGAGACCATTTGGAATTTAAAAAAAAAATTTAATTTTTCGAAAATTCTAGGGTGGCCTAAGGTCTTACGTCTTATACATATTATCAAATACAATATTTTATTTATAATATTATTCAATGTTTGTCAAATTGCATATTGTTATTTTGGAAGTTTCAGCATTTGCTTTGTGATTTACATCATGTGTCTCTTAATGTCAAATTTATTTAATAGCGTTACATATCTTTTCTTTTCGTGTCGTCTGTTTCAATTGTTATACAGGGTGACATGTTAAGGGTGGCCACCCCCTTTTATTTCGCCCCCCGTAAAGATAATCGGATGGGTCGCGGGTGATTTTTGAAGGAAATTTTCTGAACTTTCCGATAAAAAATACGGCGTTCATCGGAAAATGATAGGTCTTGCAGCACAAAAGTGGCCACTACGAAAATAATGTGAAAACACATTTTTTTCTGATAGGAATAAAGTAGACTTTATTCCGAATACGGGACATACGCGAAAAATTTTTTTTGAGTATTGCATCATTGAGAAAAGTTATATAAAAAATGCGCGTTATCGAATAAATTTGAATTTGACTGAACGAAACAATGGAATTGAACGAGCGGTACGAGAGTGATTTGCTGCGTCGTCTGCTCGTTGACGGCATATTTTTCAATAACCTCACATTTCTTAAATAACCTTTTTGGCATTTCACACTGACAGATACAAAATTAACATTGGGAGAGTGAACTTGAGCGCAAAAGACAAACCGACTTTGAGACAAAACACTACAGCCCTGTTCATTCGATTCCATCGTTTCGTTCAGATAAGTTTAAATTGGTATTATAACACCTAATTTTGACATAATTTTTCTTAATGATGCGATACTCAAAAAAAAATTTTCGCGTGTGTCCCGTATTCGGAATAAAGTCTACTTTATTCCTATCAGAAAAAAATATGTTTTCACATTATTTTCGTCGTGGCCACTTTTGTCCTGCAAAACCTATCATTTTCCGATGAACGCCGTATTTGTTATCGAAAAGTTCAGAAAATTTCCTTTAAAAATCACCCGCGACCCGTCCGATTATCTTTACGGGGGGCGAAATAAAAGGGGGTGGCCACCCTTAACATGTCACCCTGTAGACATTATAAATGAATTTTCTGTTATCTACATTGTTTTTTGTTTTCTCTCTATCATTTGTTAATTATTAATTCATTTACTTAAACACTGAGATTTTTATTTGTCTGTTTGAATTATTTTACTGTTAAAAGAAAAATGTTTCAATGTTGAGAATATTTGAAAAGTGTTTCGTTTCGTTTGAAGAGCAGCTGCATAAAGTTGTATGATCGTGGAAATATTTAAGATCTTGTTTTTCATGGGAATTTTTGATACCTGACCCTTCGAGTGCACACTTGCGCCACCGATCAATAAGTGCATACTGAGTCATTTTGACACAAGGCGTTTTTCGAGTCGCTGTGCCTCGGTAAATATTCGATTTTTGTTTTTGTCTCCAAAGACTTTTTTGCGGTAAAATGTCACTATTTGAAGGCCCTGAATTTTTTTTTTTACGAAAACGAAAAGTAAATGCCAAAATATTTGTTCAAAGTGGAGGCCTCGTTCTACGATATAATGCTAAAATAGAAAATGATATGTGTCATAATGACACCATATGCACTCAAAGGGTTAAAAACATTCATGTTCCCTATCTACCCGCAGTGCAGCCAGATCGCGCGGAAATCTTACCCTCTCTCTAGTCCCTTCCGCGCCTACCACACAACCAGAGAAGCGCGTGTCCGTGAGCAAGCGACGCTCGGACGCCGTCGGAAAGAGCCGAGCGCCGCTTGCTCACGGACACGCGCTTCTTTGATTGTGTGGTGGGCGCGCAGGGGACTAGAGAGAGGGTAAGTTCTACGCGCGATCTGGCTTCACTGCTCATTACCTTAAGGCGTCTTCTCACTTTGGAAATTTAAAAAAATCGATTTTTTTTTTTTTTTTAATTTTGAAAGTACATATCTTCAAAAATGTCATCTCGAAATTTCATAAAGATCGGACGAGTCTAACTACATTTTTTGGCGACCGTTAGGTGACTACCTGAGAGTACCCGGCGATCCCTTTCACGCCGCTCGGACGGTCCCTGTATATCTGACTCTATACAATTGAATAGCCGTGTTCTTTTGTTAATGTAGTACCCCTTGCTTAGGTATATTCTGTTTTCGGGTCTATACTCATGTAATAAGACCTTAACACGTGCATTTTTCAAAAGAAAATCACTCGGCAACGATGCTAAACTGGTCGTAAAAACCCAAGATTTAACAATAAAATTGATGACAGAATTATCAACAAATTACTCATTGGCAATTCGAAGAAACCTGAATTCTGTCGAAGATATGCGCAGGGAGATCTGGGCAGGATACTATCATAAAATTTCAACCGACAGCAACCCACAGCATACGTATTGTTCAGACTCATGGTGCAAGTACAAGAAAGCAGTGAAAAACAATCAGATAGAAACTTTTAAACATCCTCCTGCTCTAGCTGATGATGTTCAAGAGGTTTTGAAACCGATCTATGAAGAACTGACGAAGGACGAGTTACTGGAACGATGCCTCGGAGGAAATACCCAAAATAACAACGAGTGTTTCAACAGCTGTGTCTGGGCAATGGCGCCGAAACACGTTTTTACGGGAAGAAAAACCGTGGAAATTGCTTGCCAAACAGCGGCATGCATTTATAACGAAGGGCTACAACCTGTTTTAAAAATTTTGGAGGTGATGGGTGTCAAACTAGGCCCTATCGCCGTTCAATACGCCGAGAAACGCGACAGTGATCGCGTACGCGTAGGGAACCGCCGCAGCTCTAACGCTTCAAAAGAGACTAGGTCGAGACGAAGGGAAGCTATTTTGGACGAACACACCTTCTACGAAGAATCGGAAGGTCCATTGTATGGAGCAGGCATCGCTGATTAACCCGAGGTAAGGTTTTTTCATGATTTTTCTGCAACCAAAACTTTAAACGCAGTTATCTCAAAACAAGGTTTTTCGGTGCTTTGTTGATGAAATTTCGGAAACTATCCGGCCGATTGTCATGAAATTTGAATGACATATGCTTCATAGTTATGGCTATAGCGCATATCATCAGATTTTTGAAATTTTGATTTTAAGAATTTTTTTTTTACAAAAAACTGCAAAAAAATCGTGGTTTTTTTTACTTTTTCGAAAAACGTGCGCCATTTTGTTATTTTCGCGAATATCAAAAATCTGATGATGTGCGCTGTAGCCACTGACATACTGAATCTAAAACAGTTTTATTTTTTTGTTTCAGACGACCCGTCTCGGAGATACCATCAACAAGCCACGACCATAACATTTTTACACGGGTTTTTCGATGCTACTGATGTATTATAATTGTTTAAAAAAATAAAAAATAAATTTTTTCATGTACTTGAAAGATGTGTTTATTACATAGGATCCGTTTTATCCCATAATTTTAAGCAAAAATCCTCGAAAAAAAATCGCAAAAACAGCCTATTTTTGAGGCGCTTAAAGTGAGAAGATGCCTTAATGTGAGCCAAAAGTGTGCATTCTGCGCACTCCTCACCCGCGCGATTGGCGTATAGGAGCAATCGCCAAAAACCGCTCGTTCACCCGCAATATTTCGATAATTTCCAATTTCTATTTCGTTCCAACAAATTTACAAGCGAATCCCGCGCTAACCCATCGCGACTCCAGACAACTTCATTTTCCACCGTGTGCACGATCCTCAACATCCCGGCATTATCCCAGTTATTCCGCAACAAATTTAGAGAAAAATGTTGATTCTTCAATTTGTATGAAAATCAAATGCCATTTCCGGGTGAATATTTTTGCAATACTTTTCGAATTACTCATTGCAGTTAAAACAAAAATATTGCAATTACATTCAATAAAAAAAGCCAATATTTCAAATCGTTTATATTTTAAGAAAAAAAGGAGTATTAACACTGTTGAATAACAGTGGCATTGTTACGTCCCGAGAGAGGGATCGAGAACGAGTTTTGTGACCACCGGATTTGGAGCGCGAAGATTTGAATATCTTTCGCCGGAGAGTCTGTTGGTTGGTCCGCAACTCGCGAAATACAAATTTATTATCAATGTGGGTTTTTATACCCGATACTCTTCGGAGATGTTTTGGAAGTTTTTAGATCGGAGAAATCTTTGGGTGATTTCCCAAATAAAATATTAGCCGATTTAACAAATTAACAGAGTTTTATTTAATATTTTAATCACTATCGTTTTACAAGTTCGGTACAATGTATAGTTTGTCGATAATAGTTCGGATTATCGCGGATTGAGAGATCTCAGTCTCGTCAATCGAGTTTTAATAATTCGGTCGAAGTCCGGATAATTTCAAAGTAAATTTTGTCTGGATTTTAACGGACGTTACGACGACGTGAACAGAGTAAACTTTTATCGAAGTGAAGCGCTTGTTGTAACTTATACGGAGTTTATATAGTAAGTTTTGATCTAGGTAGTGGGAGATGATTCGCGTCTCCCACGGATTAACAAAAAAGGGCATTCACCCGTTACACGGTGGGAGGAAACAGCCCTCTCTATTTTGAATGTTACAAAGTTGTTTAGCTGCATTTGGGTATTTCATTGCAGCGTATAGAGATTTCGTTTTACGAGTTTTTATCGTGGCGACGCATAGACGCACGCGTTGCGTCTAGGAGTCGTTGACCCTTTTCGAGGGGGCTTCCTGACTTTTGTTTTTGGAGCTCGAACGTTTTATGACTTTGGATAGGAGTTGTCGCAGTTCGAAAATAAAAGGCGGTATATTATAGAGTTTATGTTGTACCCTATGCGTGTTTCGAAAGATAATTAGAAAAGGAGGAAAAGATGCTGCTTATGGGAAAACACTTGAAGAGTTTTTCCCGTGCCCTGTTTTAACTTTTACGACTTTTCGAGGAAATGTCCACTGTCAATCTCAGAGGAGGCTTGTTACTAAATTTGTAAAATAATTTGTATGCAGTGGTTTTTTATATTGAGAAGAGTCTAACAGTAAAAAGTAGAACGCTGCACGTGCTTCGAGTTTTTGAAAGAGGGGTATTTTACGGTTGTCGTAAATTTGGGTGCACTTAGTGACTACATATGCTTCGCCGAAAGAAGATACCAATAGATGCGTGCCCTGCAAGTACCTACTGTGGGTTTTGCGTGTTTTTTTAAATGGGGGCTAAAAAAAGAGTTCGAGCGTGAGAGCTGGGACGTAACAGCATGAAGTGAAAAAAAAAGTTGATGATTCGAGCGTCGTGCGAGTTTATCGTATTGCATGCGGACATCACTCGGATGGGTGACCGCTCGATTTCAGCGGGGGATTAAAAAAAAGTCAATATTTCAAATCGTTTATATCAATTTACGAAAAAAGCATTATTTACACTGTTTAGTAACAGCGGCATGAAGTTAAAAAAAATATGATGACTCGAGCGTCGCGCGAGCTTATCGTTTTGCATGCGGACGATACTCGGATGGGTGACCGCTCGAAAATTACAAAAAAAATTATGAATTAAAAATACAATTCTTCACGTTGTTTACGTGAACTTATTGAAAAAAGCACTGTTTAAATGACATTGATATGCTGTGAAAAAAAAAGAAAAAAGTTATTAGGTCTCGATCCTCAATCGCCCAGGTGACAGCTTCAGACGCGACCAGTTCGACTAACGCCGGGTTATAATTAATTTTAACCTTGAGCGAATATTAATTCCAATAATTGAATCATCAACTTTTTATTTAACTTTATGCCACTGTTATTCAACAGTGTTAATAATCTGTTTTATCTTAAAATATAAACGATTTGAAATATTGGCTTTTTTTATTGAATGTAATTGCAATATTTTTGTTCCAGCTGCAATGAGCTATTCGAAAAGTTCTATTTCATTGTATTGCAAAAATATTCAATCGGAAATATCATTTGATTTTCATACAAATTGAAGAATCAACATTTTTCTTTAAATTGCAATAAAGATTTTTCCCAAAAATGTTTTTTTTTCAAAAACAGCAATAAATGATTTTAGAAGCTTCATAAAATGTAATGTCAAAAAATTAATCAAAATTTGTATTTTCGTCCAGTCGCAATTCAAAATGATCGACAATTGTTTTTCATTGCATTTAACAATTGATTCAACAACATCTAATTGATTATCGTTCCTCCTTCCTTGATATATTGAACTATTGATGTGTCTTTAATTATAGCTCTACATTACTGTAAATATATATAATAACTTATACATAAGTGTCAGTGACATCAATATTCATTAAATGCTGCTTCCTTAGCTCGTTAAGTTTGGCTTGAAGGCTGGCTTTTACCGTCCGATCATCACACACGGACCAGCATTAGTCCAGTCGCATTACGAAATAAATAAACATAAAACTCCGCAGTTTGGGGATTATGAAGGATCGATAGGGGGTGTATTCTGAGCATAAATTTCAATTTGAGGGGTTTTCGGAAGGTCAGCTCAAGGTCATTTTGATGAAAACACGTTTAATTCGATATCTCGAGAACGGTTAGTGTTGGCAAAAAATTGTAGATACTTTTTTTCTTCTAAATTAAATTTACCAACTTTTTTATGTGAAACTTTTTTTTTCATCATCAATACTTTTCAATTTATTACTTCCGAGAGGCAAACATTTTACTTGTTTTTCTCCCTATTTTTTATTTTTCGCCATTTTCTCCCGAACCGTTCAATTTTATACAATTTTACCGATTATCAAAGTTGTAGATCCTTTAATTGTGAACAACTTTATCCCAAAACTTTTTTTTTCTAATACCAATATCTTCGGAGTGATACCTTACTTTACCGACCGAAATCTGCGTTGATGTCGCAATATCATCGAGATCAGTGGGTATTCAGTACTTGAAAGAAATATTAAAGTATTCCATGATCATTTATTAGCCAACTTACCTGTATCAAAAGGTGAATCGATTAAACTATTTAAAAATTGTACTTAATTTAAATATTAAATATTGTAATCATTCAAATATCATTTAAATATTATACTTCTTCAATTTGGGTATTTTTTATTCCATTCAATGGGATAATAATGTGAATAAGGATTAGAAAAAGAAGTAAATGAATAACTGAAACTGTTTCACACATTTATTGATAAAAAAATAGGTCACAAAATTCGTAAAATTAAGCACCCGAGGTCGATGGAAGTGATTCGTTTATATTGAAGGCCCTGGCGGTATCGGGGCATACATCGTCCTCGTCCATTGCGTCAACAATATTAGGGATATTTGAACAATAGTTCTCTTGGCAATTCGTCTTGCAGCAAGAGGCCTCGAATATCTTCTAATATTATTCCGGCTGCTTCTTCGACAACACGTGACCTCTCTTCGGCTGGGTTTCCTTTTTTGGCCTTACAAAACGAATCGCTCAAAATTTTTGCACCTGAATTCGTTAAGCAAATAAATGTGCCAAGACGTTGTCGTTCGAATATTATGATATTGTCACGGTACTTGTTGATTAAGTACTTTTTTATGGTACGGATGTATAGTTCTTCAGCACCATCGATTCGGTCGGTTATGTCGGAAAGTTTGAATTGGCAATCATCATCATTCGTTAGCATGTAATTGTATATTGCGTCAACAACTTCGTCGATGTTTTCACAACTGCGTCCTCTTTTTACTCCCCTTTTCGGTTCATCCTTGAAATGAAGCCAGCATTTGTGATGGTATCTTGCACCATCACCGACATCATCAGAAACTTCTCGTATACGCGCAATAACCGACTGAGATAATTCATCATTTCGATGCTTCAATAACGAAAACACAGATTTCTTCACCGCTGAAAATGACTTCACCGTACGTATTCGTATTCGTTGCTTGAAGCGTACGCGTTGGTTGATTCCTTGGACGTTCCAGGATCTTTTCGGTGCAAATGAAGCACGTATTTTTAAAATCGAATTCCTCTTCTTCTGCTACGGGTAAAGGTGTCGATGATTGCGATGACGACGAAGAGGTCGACGACAGTCTTCGCCGTACAACAGCTGCAGCTCTCTCATCTCCATACTGCCTTTGACACGAAAAATGCACCCTAATAAAAAAATTAATAACAATAAATTATAATATATCTATATTAGATGAAATGTAATTAAATGTAGATTTTGAATGCGGATTTTCATATTAAACTACTTTCGTGTGTGAGTAAGTTTTTGAGGATGCTTTGTCCCTACCGTACCAGCCAAAAATGTTATCTGATTGAAATTTTCCTATTTCGTGATACAATTAAAATGTGAAAAAATTCAGGAACATTTGGCATGCTATAAGCAACAATTATCAATAATAATATTGCCCAAAAGTTATTAACGAATTGTTTACACAAATAATTATTGAACAATTATTCCATAAGTTCTTTTTTTTTTAAACAAATCGAATGAGTTAATTTTTCTTAACGCATATGAATTTTTTCAGAATTTGCTCTCTATTTCAAAATATTTAAAAAAATATTCTAAATATAAACAAAAAATTACAAATTATGTATATATTTTTGCACACAAGTTTATCGCTGGCATTGGAAATTTTCGAAGGCACTAACCCAAAAAATACATAACTATAAACATACAAAAAATACATAAATACATTGTAACGTATCCAGTTTTGGTTACATTTGAAATTTATTTGGTCAGACTCGATCAGGGAGTAGATTAATTTAACTTCAGGTAAATGTTGTAAAACAAGATGTTCACACGATCGCGATCACGGTGAGTATCCCGTGTATTCTCCGCTTTAGACTTGTTTGCGTACGTACTAATCTTAATCCTATGCTTAAAATACTAACAGTGTTCGTAAAGTGTGTGTCGTGATTCTATATAAATTCAAAATCGTCGCGCGGTTAGGTGTGGCTCGCTCGCAGCGCCCCCTCTCTCTTGCGAAACGCGGCAGCTTTTGAAACGAGTGAGCACGGTGCCCCCTTTTATCTTTTCAAAATGTTCGCGCGTTGGTCCGGTGACCTCGGAGCGTCCGTGCCGCCCTCGGACGGCGCTTGACTGTAACGCGCTCGTCGCGCACCGGCGAGCGGTCCGCCTTAACGCTTTTGAAAGTTTCGCTCGTTGGTCCGATGACCTTGGAGCGTATGCGGCGCACTCGGGCGGCAAATGACAGAAACTCGCCCGCCGTGTACTGCCGTGATCTCGATCAATCGCCTTAGTGCTTCAAAATGTTCGCGCGTTTTGACGAGATCTATTGCGCAACTCGAGAGTCGCGTCGTTCGCTCGGCTGCGATCGAAATACAAAATGGCGCCGTCTGCGCTCGCGAGGTGACGTGCACCTGTCACTTTCTCGGGATCTCGATCGGTGAGATTCCTCTTAATAATTGTGTAAAGACTCACGGTGTTTTTTGTGTGTGGTGTGGTGTAGTGTCGTCCTGTGTTGGTGAGGTGTGTTTTGTCACGTCACGTCCGTCTCGTGTAATGTGATGTGAACTCGTACGTCCTCCTTGTTTCTCCTGTCTCTCGCTCTCTCTTTCTCTCTCCCGTCTCTTACGTCTCTGCAGTGAAGCCAGATCTCGTGTAGAACTTACCCTCTCTCTAGTCCCCTACGCTCCCATCACACAATCAGAGAAGCGCGTGTCCGTGAGCAAGCGACGCTCGGACGCCGTCGGAAAGAGCTGAGCGCGGTCGAGAAACTTCGACCGCGCTCGGCTCTTTCCGACGGCGTCCGACCGTCGCTTGCTCACGGACACGCGCTTCTCTGATTGTGTGATGGGCGCGTAGGGGACTAGAGAGAGGGTAAGTTCTACACGCGATCTGGCTTCACTGCGTCTCTGTACCTATTTTTCTCCCTCACAGCTGATTTTGACAGCTGTCACAAACGTGGTTCTCGTTTACGCCTTGTGTGATTCTTGTATGCGTTCACAGGTTTCCCTGATCCCTTTGTTTTCCTTCCTTCTCAGGTAAGTACTTACTAAAGCCTTCAGTAATCGTCGTGTTTCACAATAAGCCGGGAACACTCGGAATTACGATCGCCACACGTGTTACACAGTGCCAGATCCGCACCGAAATGCACCTCACCACTGTACCGAGACAGCGTCCGGTGATTTCGTACCGCCGATCCACCTATTTAACACGTTGTATTAACTCACGAGGAGTGAATGCTCAAGGTGCCTTCGTGTCTCGAGTCGTTCAAAACCATACAATTACTCGATTTCCTCAGGCTTTCGCCTTCGTGCTCCCTGAGTATCGTAGAGTTTTTCCCAAACTCTGACTTGATTACGAATCACTGTCCGTTCGTTCGCGTACCGAGAGACCGTCTTACAAGCAGGGCCAGATCGTCCTCGTCGTTACACTACTTCCACGTAGGTGATGCCGTAAATCGAGCGTGTGACACTTACGTGCACGGTGCTTCTGTGTCGCGAGTTGTTCAAGACTGTGCGAGTCCTCGATTTCCTCAGGCTTTCGCCTTCGCACTCCCTGAGTATCGCAGAGTTTTTCCCAAGCTCTAGCTCTGAAACGAATCACTTTCTGTTTGTTCGCGTACCGAGAGACCGTCTTACAACCAGGGCCAGATCGTCCTCGTCGCTACACAGCTTCCACGTAGGTGATGCCGTAATTCGAGCTTGTGGCACAATTGTGCACTGGACTTCGATTTCGAAGAGTATTTAGCATGTAATGCTCCGTACAACCTCTTGAGACCAAGTCTACTTTTCTGTTCCCTTGCTCCCCTATTTATACCCCGAATATATTGTTTAAACATCCCTTCTCTTTGTGCCATTCGTTTATCTTAATATTGTTAACTTTTGTCCCTTCCCAAATCTTTCCTCCGAATTGTCGTTTCTGTGTGTTTCGGTGTTTGTGTTCGTCGACTTTTATGTCTCTGTGTTGTGTTCGTGATTATTAAGTATTAATGTTTATAAATGTTAATTTTTTGGGTGTTTTCGTGTTTGGTCAGCTGTTATTGTTGTGTTGGTGTGTCGGTGTTCTGTGTTTACATCTCGGTCGATGACCCGAGATCATCTGTGCGTGTTTTGGCACATAATAATTTCGGATTTTGTTTTTCAGGGGCTCCCGGTCGTTCACCCCGTGATCTCGGACAGCCGTGACAATAAAAAGGGGGGGGCAAAGCATATGAGACGTTTGACGTTTCAACATACAAAAATACATAAATATAAACATACAAAAAATACATAAATACAAACAAAAATACATAAATAAATTTGAAATTAAAAAATTTCAAAACGGGAATTTCAAAATACAGAGGAAATTCTGGAAAAATTCATATGCATTCAGAAAAATTGCGGCATTCGATTCGTTCGAGAAAAAAAAAATTATAGACTAATTGTTGAATAATTATTTGTTAATACAATTTATTAAAAACTTTTAGGCAATATTATTATTGATAATTGTTGTTTATGGCATGCCAAATGTTGCTGAATTTTTCCACATTTTTATTGTATTGTTACGTCCCGAGAAGGGGTTTTTGATGCGAGACACGTGACCACCGAATTTAGAGCGCGAAAGTTTAAATATCTTTCGGCAATGAGTTGATGATGGTTGGTCTGCGGCTCGCGAATATAATAGCCAATTGAGTTTTCACACTCGATTCTCTTCGGAGATGTTTCGAAAGTTTAATTCCGGAGAAATTTCGATGAAATTTCCCGAATGAAGAAAAATGTCCGTCGGATAACAAATTAACCCTTTTCGGACCAAAACGCCACTTTCCATACACCGTTGTTTAGCGGCCTATAACGTATACTATTCGCGTCTGAAAAAAATCGGAAAGTACATATTTTTGTAGTTTGAAATGTGCCCTTTCGAATGGTGTGTATCAAATTTTTCCAAAATAATTTTTATTATGGAACAAAGCCGTTTAACGCTAAAAAAACACAAAAGCTTTCGCACGTATTTTTTTTTCTAATCGAATTTTGAGCAGGTTCCTGGTCTGCAATGGTCCTGGAACCTCACTAACCGGTGGAATAAATGTCTGAACAAAAATAAACGGGGGTTGTAAAGTCGATTTGAACCCCTATTGGGTTCAAAATGGCGCCTAGACCGTAACATTTTCACGAAAACATTCATGAATTTTTTATGGAAAAATGGTGCACTCTTTCGAAAAGTTGTCAAGAGTTGTCAGAAAGTTCTTGAAATCACTCAAAAAACGCACCTGATATTTTTTCAAAATGTTTTGAGCATTTTTTTTTATTTTGAGAATGGTCAATTTTGCCAAAATTCGAAAAAATACTCAAAAAATTCTGAAAAAATTAGAGTACATTTTTTAAACAATTTCAAGAACTTTCTATTCTTGACAATTTTCCGAAAAAGTGCATAATTTTCAAGGAAAAAAATTCCAAAACTCAAAGTGCTATCAGATCGTCACTTACACCAGAACAGCAGCAGTCGAAAATCATTGCAATCATTTTACTCTGCGTAATCAATTCACTATTCAGTTTTTGACATTTTAATGTAGACTTTGAAATAATAGTTCCTTGAAAAATAGAAACTATTAATCCTTCCGTCGAGTACTTGCGTGAGGTAGGAGGTGAGAAGACGTTCACCTATACTATGTACACGAGATCAGTTGCGCAATACAAACTTGAATAAATCTGATTACTATTTCAAGAAACTATTATTTCAAAGTCTACATTAAAATGTCAAAAACTGAATAGTGAATTGATTACGCAGAGTAAAATGATTGCAATGATTTTCGACTGCTGCTGTTTTGGTTTAAGTAACGATTTGATAGCACTTTGAGTTTTGGAATTTTTTTTCTTGAAAATAATGCACTTTTTTGGAAAATTGTCAAGAATAGAAAGTTCTTGAAATCGCTTAAAAAATGTACTCTAATTTTTTCAGAATTTTTGGAGCATTTTTTTTTAATTTTGGCAAAACTGACCATTCTCAAAATAAAAAAAATGCTCAAGACATTTTGAAAAAAAATCAGGTGCATTTTTTGAGTGATTTCAAGAACTTTTTGTTCTTGACAACTTTTCGAAAGAGTGCATCATTTTTCCATAAAAAATTCATGAATGTTTTCGTGAAAATTTTACGGTTTAGGCGCCATTTTGAACCCAATAGGGGTTCAAATCGACTTTACAACCCCCGTTTATTTTTGTTCAGATATTTATTTCACCGGTTAGTGAGGTTCCAGGACCATTGCAGACCAGGAACCTGCTCAAAATTCGATTAGAAAAAAAAATACGTGCGAAAAATTTGTGTTTTTTTAGCGTTAAACGGCTTTGTTCCATAATAAAAATTATTTTGGAAAAATTTGATACACACCATTCGAAAGGGCACATTTCAAACTACAAAAATATGTACTTCCCGATTTTTTTCAGACGCGAATAGTATAAGTTATAGGCCGCTAAACAACGGTGTATGGAAAGTGGCGTTTTGGTCCGAAAAGGGTTAACAGAGTATTTATTTATCAAAAGTAATTATCACTGAGTTTAAACAAAGTCGGTACAGTTTGTATGAATTTTATGATCGGTTTCGAATCGTTTCGATACGCGTCGGAGAGCTAAGTCTCTTTTAACGGAGTTTTACAAGAGTTTGTTTAAGTCCGAAATTTACAATAAGTAACGGACGTAACGACGGAGTGAACTCGATAAAATTGTGTAACGATTGAACCATGATTTTATAATAATTTCTTGTGAAAGGTGGGAGTTGATTAGCGCCTCTCACGGTTCAGTTTTTGGGATGGAAGTTGAAAGTCATTGGTTCGTCAAGATCATGTATTGGGCAGTTGCAGGATAAACAGATTGCATTTGTGCATTTAGAAATTAGGGCGGAGTTAAAATGCAAGAGAGGCTTAATAGTCATCCTTGGTTTCGGAGTTTCTTATCTCTATAGAGTGGCGCGACGGCGACGCTTAGGCGCGACAGAGTTTAAGAATCGTCGTCGTGGTTTTTGGAAAGTTATTTGATATTTGATATTTTTCTATGTATGGATAAAGGCGACATTTGGTTGCGACAAGGTTCATCTTATTTTTCAGAAGGTCTGTTTTAAAAAAAAATTATTTGTACATGGATGATGGCGACGTTCGGTCGCGACGGGGTTCAAGGGTCGTCATCCTGTTTTTCGAAAAGATTGTTTGGATTTTTTTTATACATGGGTGATGGCGACGTTTGGTCGCAATGGTCAAGAGTCGTCATCCTGTTTTAGGGGAGATCGGCTTTTATTTTCTTGAAGTTAAGTTTGAGAAAATTCCGCAATTTGAGACGCATGTGGTTTGAAGTATTTCAGTGTCTTTTAGATAGAGAAAGAGAATAAATGAAGCGTATATAAAAAAAGGTTTGTGCGTATGAAAGATCCTGCAGGGACTTTCCCGTCGCTCTTTTGAGTTCCACATGTGGGAGGAATTTTCGGGGAAAACGCTGGATGCGATTGCTGCTGAGTTTTAAGACAAATTATCTATGCCGAATTTAGGGAAACTCTATGATAAAAAAAAATAAATGCGGCGACGTCGAGTGAGGTCTCTCTGTAAATGTAGACAGTATGTGCTGGGTAGGCTTTTCCCGGAAGGGGAGTATTTACGACTACCATAAATCTAGAGATACTTGTATACTACAAGTTGTGCGCTTCGACGAAGGAAGATACCGGTATGTGCGTGGTCTGCAAGTACCTACTGTCGGCATTTCATAATTTTTGAAAGGGGGCGAAAAAAAACGTTCGAGCATGGGGCTCGACACATACAATTTCAATCACATACAACTTTTGGCTGCGACGCAATATGGGCAAAGCATCCTTATATTCGATATACGTTTGTCAAGAAAAATGAATACCAGGAGTAAACGCCTACTGGAAGTGATATTATTATTGGAAAATTTTGTAATTGTGAAAAATATTTTTTATAACGGTAGAAAAATAATTAATATTACCTTAAACTTGATAAAGGTGTTAACATGCGCTCATGTTCCTCAACTCCCCTTATTACACTAGCTTTTATAAGTGTGTGAATCCGTTTTTTTTTGCACCGTAATCACTTTTCCTTCATTTAACGTTTTGCTGCATATAAAACAATGTTCCATTTTCACTTTGTGCAGCAGTCAAACATTTTAAAACATAGCAAATATTCGATTTTTAATCCTCACTGCGTAGAAGCCAAGAATACACTGAACGATTAAAGAACGCTTATGCTCACTTTCACTTCCCTTCACCCCGACCCCTTCTTAGGCTAAAAATAGCTTCCATAGGACAACGGTTACCCCAGGTACGAGAGTCGAGGAACAGATGTTCCTTACCCGCATTAATGCACGCGACAGTGTGTCTGTGAATACGCGTCGCGACAATGGCGCGGATTTCGCTCGGAAAAGTAAGATATAACTCCGAAGATATTGGTATTAGAAAAAAAAGTTTTAGAAAAAGTTATTTATAATTAAAGGATCTACAACTTTGATAATCGGTAAAATTTCATAAAATTGAACGGTTGGGGAGAAAATGGTGTAAAATGAAAAATAGGGAGAAAAAAAAGTAAAATTTTTGCCTTCCGGAAGTAATAAATTGAAAAGTATTGATGATAAAAAAAAAAGTTTCAGATAAAAAAGTTAGAAAATTTAATTTAGAAGAGAAAAGGTCTCTACAATTTTTTGCCTTACACTAACCGTTCTCGAGATATCGAATTAAACGCGTTTTCATCGAAATGACCTTGAGCTGACCTTCCGAGAGCCCCTCAAATTGGAATTTATGCTCAGAATACATGCCCCTATCGATCCTTCATAATCCTCAAACTGCGGAATTTTATGTTCATTTAACCCATTTTCAGCCGTAATTTGACTGGACTACATGGTTGAGGACCTAATCTGTGGAAATAAGTACAATTTTTTTTCGAACGCAAGTAGATGTAGACTATTGATAATTACCCAATATCGCTGATACTCCAGCCATGTAAAGAGCTGCCTTTTTATTATGGCGATCTGAAGTGCATGAACCGCCTGCCAGAGAGCACCGTAAGAGGGCAGTCTGAGTAAAAATTGCCTCTAACAGCATCCGTGCTAAAACGGTTTGATTTTTCGCCCCGTATAGCATCGCTTTTGCAGCTTGTTTATTCACATAAATTTTTGTACCTTTGATGAGCTCAACGGTCTGCGTCAGAAAAATTTTGATTTCGAATGCAGGACATATTGAAATATGAATTATGGGTTTCCTTCTATACAAGGTTTTTCCACTTACTTTTCCTTTTTCTTTTGATTCACACTTTAAAGTCCATCGATCGTCACTAGTTTTTAGACTATTCAAATTCTTTGGGATACTATCATACTCTCTTTGTTGCAATTCTTTTTTAGGGAAGTCTTCGCATGAATTTTCTTCTGAAGAATCGCAACCATAAGGGACCAAAGAAGTTTGTTGCTCAGCACTTTTCTGATTATCAGAAGCATAAAAAAAATCAAGTTGTTGACCGCTCGGGGCGCAGTCTCCGCAGAAGCTGCTTGTTGGACTGAATAACTGAAAAGTGTTGGCAGCAAGTTGTGTATATAAATACCCTTCTTATCGCGGTTATTTTTGTTTGTTGAGAATTTGTACTGTGACGTGACATTTGGCATCCCGTCACACATACCAATCAGTGTCAACTAGGGGGTCGGATCGATGGCCCTGGGACGACGCGCGGTCCCCATATCAGCAAGGAAAATACGGCCCGTTGCCGTGAGTAGGCGAGCCAGAGGTTGTGGTGGCGGGAAGCGACAAAGAGAGAGCGCGTGGGTTTTGGGCGAGACGCGCGAAAGGCGAGAGAAGGGAGTAAACAGTAAAAACTTTATCAATTTTTATGTTGTTTTGTGAATTTCGTTAAGATTGTTCGGCCACTTTGCCGCGGTCGGGATTCGACCATCGGCCGGTTCTTTTATATAAATGTGTCGAATAGAGAAAAATCAGTCTTCGAGCCCGTTTGAGGTAGATTTCGGCAAGTGTCGCGCGGAGGTGTGTGGGCCCGGTGTCGCCTTTCCCTGTTTATTACCTACGGGCCTGATAACTGCCTAGTGCCTTGCCTTGCATGCGGGCGAGGTGCACGCACATATTGCACAAAATTCGCGCGGGCATGGCCGAAACGCCGTGCGCCGCTGGCCGGCCAGGTGGTGGGGCGCCCCGGGGTCTGTGTGCTTGCCGCCGACGAGCCGAACCTCAGTGAGTGTTTCGCTACGACCGATGGGGTAAGTCTTCCTTTTTCTATTATGACGGCGGAAGGAGATAGTGGGCGAGATACAAAGGACCTTCGTATTAATTATGACTGGTGAAGGGCCGGGTTATTTTGTTGCATCACGGGATGTATTAGGTTTTGTTTAGAAACGGCCCCGATCTGTAATAAAACATCGAGCTGAAGCCTCGTGTCTCGTCCCCATCGCTTGCCTATAAGACTTTGTCTTCCGAAAATTCTCACTGCTCTCAATTTTCGCGTATAATCAGTCTATTAGATGATGGTTTGAATTACCGTGCCGTGGTACGGTGTGGGGAACCGCATTTTATTGCGTAAAGTAATTTTTATATTCGGGATAGTATATCGTATACAAATTTTTGGGCTATTGCAAAGGCCTCATATTCGCTGATCTCGCGCTCAGGGTTGCACTTGCTCGTATATCGTTATTTAGCTGTTTCTCTGTCGCGTGTATACGCTACGCGCCGGCTCGGGTTTCGGCAGCAAGCTCTATTGTCTGCCTTTGTATAATTCTTCGTGCCTATCGTCTCTCTGAGTAATATTTTGGAATCGCGATTATTTCGTTGAAAGTATTATTGTAACATCGAGGCAGTCTTCGGATTGTTCGGCGTATTACTCGGGCGTGTTGCTAACTCGGCATCGTGATGGCAATTAAATGTATCGGGCATACATTTTATGTAATGTATTTCAGAACTTGACCTCGGTCCATTTTGTTGTATTATTATATTTCGTTTTGTCGCTATTTGAAAATCGCGTGTGCAACGTAGGAAACTGCCTTTATTATTTCTCCTTTATTTTTTAATTCAAATTTTTTTTTAGAAAAAATTCTGAAAAAATCATGTGTTTTTAAATAACGTTGTTTTTTGCAAAAAGTTCAATATTTTTGCGAAAAAAAATCGTACGAAACTTTCTAAAAAAGGAAATTGAAGTTTTTACTCTTGCCTTAAGTTTCTCACAGAAAAAAGAGTTGAACAAATTTTCGAAGAGTGATAAAACTCTTTGTATGGCTTGGTATCAGAGCGAGTGATTCCAAACTTTTGGACGGTACTGTGTATCTTCCATTTTTATTAATTTATTATTTATTAATTATTAATTAAGTCATTTTATTCATATTCAATTGATTGTTTGTTAATATAATTAAAATTTACATAATTTATCAAATATTGTTTAAATTAAATAGAAAAAAACGACGAAAAAAACGCAAACTTCGAATGAACTAACTTACAAAGAGTGTACTGGTGGACGGTCTATTGTTCGACTCTTTCGAAATTTGAATATTATCTGCACGTGTTTTCAAGCGTTTATTGCCATTTTTTGATGATTCTGCGTCATTTCGCACTGGTCGCTTATTTTTCTTTCGGTCATTTAAAATTGTCTTCATTGTTGTCCGCAATTTGGATTCACTCACTGGCATATGTACATTTTATATCGGAGAATTCTCATTAATATTAGTAGAAATCTACGAATAATTCGAATGTTCTGAATTAATTAATTTCGAACAATTTGGTTCGATTTGATTCAAACGCTATATCATGCGCTATAAGTACACTTTTAATAATTATCATATATTTTGTTCAATATATATAATACGTAAAAAAATCTAAAATATGTGTTCATAGAATGGGAATTGAGAAGTGTCTGGGAACAGCCCTTGGGATCTGGTTTTGGTGGAGAAAGAGAACGAAAAGTCGCGAAATGAAGTAAATCGGGTAGAAGAGCAGCCGGAAAGAAAATGCCACGAAACACTGAAGTTAAACCAGAATAATTGTTCTATTTAATAAGTACGATAGTTTAACGATAATGACGCCACGCGCGAATTATGGCGTCGCCCGATACGCGTCGCGTGGGTGTATTCGAGAAGTGTCCTAATTTTTATTAATCGAGAAGGAAGCCGAAAGTTACGAATTAACGTAAAGAAACACACAAAGTGAACCGTGATCTCGAGAAATGAAGCCGGGCGTACATCGTCTTCATTTCTTTTGATCGCTGAAAACTGAACTGACTGTGAATCGAAAAGTACCGAGAATGGAAGAAAAACTCGACTCGACTTGTCGAAGGTCCGTAAACGAAGGAAAGAAGAATGCGAAAATCGATCGCAATCTACCGCTGAAGAGAGGGGGGAGCGTTCAGAAAGTTCGAGCACCATGGAGTTCAAGCGAGCGACTGACCGAGAATGGCTGACCTCTCGCGAGAGCTCCCGGAACTACGAACCTTTCTGAACATACTCCCCACCTTCGGCGACTCTTGTCGGCGACTGTTGTCGACGACGAGTCCACTGGCAGGATTGCTAGCTTGGCAATCGGTCGCTTGAGCATTGAAGTGGCGGTGCGAACTGTTACAACTTGGGTGAGGCCGTCCGCTTCGGGGTGGAGTTCGACTACACGAGCTAAGGGCCATCTTGATGGCGGAAGTCTCCCGTCCGTTAGCAGTACGAGCGAGCCGACCTGAATCTCGTGTGAAGGGTGCCGCCATTTTGAAATCGAGAGGCTTCGTTGAAGATATTCCGACGACCACCTCTGCCAGAAATGTTGAAGCTTGGCCTGAAGAAATTACTATCGGGAGAGCCGTGGCTCTGGCAGTGAAGTGCGCGATGGTTCTGGCACCGTGGTTAGTGCCTCGCCGATGATGAAGTGGCCCGGTGTAAGCGAACTTACATCCTCAGGGTCATCCGACAGAGGACAAAGTGGCCTTCAATTGAGTACTGCTTCAACCTGCGTAAGAAGAGTTGTAAATTCCTCGTACGTAAGCGAAGTTTCCCCAATGACCCGCCGAAGGTGGTATTTTGCGGACTTCACTGCAGCCTCCCATTTCCCACCCATGTGTGGTGTGGCTGGAGGGTTGAAGGACCAGTTCGTTCCGAGGTTGATCAGAGAAATTATTGTAGAATTCATCTCTGCTGATCCCGCCTTGAAGAGAGCCCGAAGTTCAGCATTGGCCCCGATGAAATTAGTGCCACAGTCACTATACAGCGTGTGACAAATACCTCGTCGTCCCAAAAACCGCCGATATGCCGCAATGAAGGCTTCTGAAGTGTAGTCGGTGACGAGTTCGAGGTGTATCGCAGACGTAGTGAAGCAGACGAAAACGGCAAGATAACCCTTGTACGTTTTCATTCCTCGTCCGCGCCATGCCTTGAGAGTGAAGGGTCTCGTATAATCAAGACCGGTGTGCAAGAAGGCCCTCGAAGGTGTTACCCGAGAAGCAGGAAGTTGACCCATGAGCTGCTGCGCTTGTAAACCTCGAAGTCTCCAGGTGTGAGTGGAGTTGCAAGCGAAGTTGAATCATGCTGATTGAATCGTGCGACAGCTCGTTGGCACACTGCAGAGATTCGGAGAAGCCGTGTCAGGGAAGAGTACCGGTCCAAGAGATCCCAAGTATGGAGACTGACGTCTGAAGTAGCAACGAATGCGAGACCTGGTCGTTGCTCGAGGTCGCAGTCGATTGACGCGTTCGTTGAAGAAGTTGGCCATGCTTGGCGTGCGAGTGAAAGTCACCGTGGCCCTTGCCACCATAGAGAATGCGCTGAAAGTTGCCGAGAAGTTAACCCACGTGACGCACGGTCCGCCGGGTTCTTTTTCCCTGAGATAAACCGCCAGGTTGTATGAGAAGTGAGTTCTTGAATTGAAGAGACCCGATTTCTGACGAAATTCTTCCATCTGGCCGGATTCGACGTTATCCAAGCCAGCGTAATCGAAGAGTCCGTCCAGAGGATTACTGGAACGTGGGATAATTCGAGCGCCCTCTGAACGTACGAAGCCAACCATGACAGAAGAAGTGCGGCCGTTAGGTCCAGCCGCGGAATTGTCAGTCGCTTTAGAGGTGCTACCTTTGTCTTCGAGCACACGAGGATAATGGTCGTTGACCCGTCGGTGGACACAGAGCGAAGGTAGACCGTGGCTAACATTGCGAGTTGTGAAGCGTCCGAAAACCCATGAAGTTCCACCGTTGAAGAAGGTGAAAGATGAAGCCACCGAGGACGAGAGATGAGGTCAAGCTCGCTCAAGCTCTCTCGGAAGTGAAGCCATTGTTCCTGAAGCCGAACTGGAAGGTTATCATCCCACTGATGTTTTGCCAACCACAGTTCTTGCAAGAAGACTTGCGAAGAAGTTCGCTGTGATGATGACTGGTGAAAAGAAGCCCAATGGAATAAACAGTGAAGCTTGCCGAGAAAACTGTCCTTTTCGTTATTACCGTAGTGAAGAAATACTGAAGACTGAACTTGAAGTTGTCCTCGGTCAAATTCCATGCGAGACCGAGCAGTTTGATATTAGGATCCTCCGATTGAATAATAACCGCGTTCGGTTGAGTCTCGGAAGTGACGCCGTGAAGAGATTCCATTGCATTGGCCGACCATTTTTGAAGTGGAAAACAACCACGCTGACAGATACCTTGAAGTTGAAGCGCCATTGCCTGAAGCTCTTGAACTGTGTCGGCGCCGCCGAAGATGTCGTCCACATATCTGCCTTTCGTCATAGGTGACGGCGACTGCCGATTCCGACTATACAGCTTGTCCCAAAAGGGTCGAAGGATCTCTGAAGGGGTGGTAAATCTCGAAATTCTGAATCGAAAAGTCCTCAGCGGTTTTTCGATCCGATGCACCCCTGATGAGTTATTAATAATTAATGACAGCCAATAATACGCGTGGGCTGGGCGGCGCGTGGTGGTGTGCGTGTGACGGTGTGCCCGGCCGCACCGCGAGAGGCAGGGCTACGCCGCGCGACGTGGACGTGTGTGTGCATGGGTGTGAGGGCCCAAGCTAGGCAGCGAGCGTTGATTGTATTGAAGGAGAATACGAAAACAATAAGTAGCGCCCAACGATGATACATTTTCATATGAAATGGATGATAAATTAATTTAATTAAATGAATTCATATGGAATTGTAAATCCTGAATGGAAAGCGAAATCTCTACTGAAGATGTTAAAATTCCATTTATTTATTTACTTAAACTAAAAATAAACATCAGCTTGGCGTTTTCTCATACGATATTTTTTCAATATTGATTGAAAACAAAAAAAAATTATACGCATTAATGGTCGAATTTTACGCATGCTAATTAATTTATTGTCATGATTGTCCGACTAAGTTAATTGATCAGTGATATCATCGACTCCATCAATGACTCTTCCTTACTTCTCGAACGAATCGTCTCGAGATAATTGAATTCAAGGTGTTTTTCTGAAGAGGGAAATAGCGAATATCCCGAGAGGTAAAGATTTTCAAAACTCTCGACACGGAGAAATAGAAATTTCTACATTTCAGTCTGCGAATATTTCACAAAATGTATTTAGTTTCAACAAATCATAATTTGCCGACATTTTTAGGGTTGAGGAGAGGATAACATTTTCTCTTAAAAATCCAAGCGTCCCTTCGAACGGTGAGTATGTATACATGTAAAAAATGTTACAAATATATTTTTTTTGCAATGATTCATTATCATTTATTGTTATTCGTGTTATGTAACTATTATACAACACAAAAAATGTCAGTACAAAGATTTCAACACAACATCTCCTAATTATTATTTTCGGGATCCTCGGAGGTGTCGGGTACATTTTTATAACTTTTGATTCCTTCTATTATTCTTAATTCTATTTAAATTCTCTACAATCGTTGGAAAAAAATTCTTCTAATAATTGTTGAAACACTGCTATGAATTTTTGACATTTTTCAATTTTTAGTCTTGCAGTTTTAGAAGCTCGTTGTAATTTTTTTCTTTTTGTTTTTGCATAAGAATTTTTTTTAATGATTGTTGTGAACTTAAATAAAATTATGAACACAATTTTGTTTGCCGTGCAGATGTTTTTGAAGTATTATGTATTTCGGAGGATTCAAAAGTTATAAAAATACACCCGACACCTCCCAGGATCCCGAAGAATAATAATTACGAGATGTTGTGGTGAAATGTTTGACGTTTGACAAATACTGACGTTGTTTGTGTTGTACAATAACTACACAACACGAATAACAATAAATGATGATCAATCATTGCAAAAAAATGTATTTCTAATATTTTGTACATGTACATACTCACCGTTCGAAGGGATGCTTGAATTTTTAAGGAGAGGATTTCATCCACTCCTCAATCCTAGAAATGTCTGCAAATGGTGATTTGTTGAAATTAAATACATTCTGTGGAATAATCACAGACTGAAATGTTGAAACTTCTATTTCTCCGTGTCGAGAGTGTTGAAAATCTTTACCTCTCAGGATATTCGCTATTTCCCTGTTCAGAAACACCTTAAATTCAATTATCTCGAGACGATTCGTTCGAGAAGTAAGGAGGAAGAGTCATTGATCGAGTTGACTATCTCACTCATCAATTAACTAAGTCGGACAATCATGAAAATAAATTAATTAGCATGCGTTAACTTCGACCATTGAAGCGCATAATTTTTTTTTGTTTTCAATCAATAATGTAAAAATATCGTATGACAAAACGCCAAGCTGATGTTTATTTTTAGTTTAAGTAAATAAAGAAATGGAATTTTAACGGCGTTAGTGGAAATTTCGCTTTCCATTAATTAAGCGTTGACACGCGAAATGATTTTTCTTGGTTATGATTTAGAAATAGCTTCCGATGTTATAGTAGTAGCGTGAGTTAGAATAAAAAGGTTGTTCTAAGTCGGTACGTTAGACTTTGATTTCTAGAGTGAGACTCGACTTGACAAACTGACAAAGTCCGAAAAGGTACTTTGATGAAAAACTGATTTTGAACTGACTGACATGAATTCTGACTTCGAACTGAGATGCGGGGTCGCAAAATCGCGATCTTTTATACTTCTTAGCTGCGTGGGCGTTAGTAAATGTTGTATTGTTTTTGGGAAGGGATGTCTGAGTCACCTAGCTCCCCTTGTTGATTTCACCCGTTTCCTCCCTGTGACTATTTTTGGTCCGGTGGTGATTTCTTTTTATTTCCACCGCGTCAATCCTCGCGAATTATGAAATTTTGGTTAATTTACCTGAGTGGTTGGTCGTAAGATTTTATGGTATGTTTGAATTCGACGATTGACAGGGTACTTTACGAGTAGTGGTAGCTCCCTTTCTTTCAAGACGTGATCTTTCATGTAAACATGCCTTGGCCATTGGTCGGTGACGAATTTATGGTTTGTCTTCTGTTAATGTTGTTTTGTCATTTGGGTGATGAAGTTTCAAAGAGGGTAAATTTATAGGTTCTTGCTTTCAAGGGGTGGTACCGAGTTTCCTTATCTCGCGACAGCGTTACCATGATTATATAAGTGCGCGTACATTGCAGTCTATTTCTGTGCGGTACTTAAGGAAAAGTAATATCACACGTCTTGTGTTCTCATTTCTTTCATTCGATCAATACTAAATATTAGCTACGTTGGTCCATCGTACTTTATAGCTTCGTGGGGCTCGGAGGGTTCGTAACAACGAGACAACAGCGGAACAGAAAGGCACTAGAAACGCGAAATTTCAGCGCGAACTGAGGCGAAAACGCGTACGGAATCGAAATCGAAGCGAAATATGTAGTAAGCTAGAATATACGCGCTTGTTAAACTCGATCGTAGGAAAAACTCGCGTTTGACTCTCACAAGAATGCGTGAGCACGAGAATTATTACCGCGAAGCGTCAGAGCGAGAGAGTCCGAAGCACAAGTCACACGAAGTGACCGAGTAAGAAAGTTCGAAACACGAGTTACACGAAACGGCTGACTGAGAGAGCGCGCACTACCTCGAAGAGACCGAGCGAGAGAGAATGCGAAGCACTAGTACACGCGCACTCGAAGGATTTTATATATCCGACGAAATACCGAGAACTGAAAGCGAGAGCGAGAAAGCGCGCGAGATACCGAAAGCCGGCCGAGCTACGAATGGCCGCACAAAGCGGACGAAGAAGAACTCGTTTCTAGCCGGCTTTCGCGCGCTCGAAATGTTTTTAGCCTGACGGAAAATACCACGCACTCCCGAATTTTCCTCCAATTCCGCGTTTTTCTATTCACCTTATCACCAGATCCGGCTCGAACGATCAAAAAATGTCTGGGAACAGACCTTGGGGTCTGATTTTGGCGGAGAAAGGGCACGAAAAGTCGCGAAATGAAGTAAATCGGGTAGAAGAGCAGCCGGAAAGAAAATGCCACTGTGACGTCGGTCTGACGAGTTCACAATGAAATGTGACGTCAAGACGCACTTAAGGTTAAGAAACCTTGAAAAAATGTCGTTCCCTTTTTGCCCTAGCCTCTCGGCCAATAGACTGGATGGGAGTCTTTAATTGAGGAGTGCAAATAAATGTGGAAACGTCGTGTTGGATTTTTATCTGACTCAAAGAGTCTGTATTTTAGAAAACAAATTATAGATATTACAAATAAAACAAATAATGGACTTACAGTTTGATAACGATGAAGACGGCAGAACGAAATCGGTCAGTCGAAAGGGTGTAAATCTTCGTTGACCTCACAGTTCCTCGAAATAACTTCAATAATTCTTAATTCTTCTTTGACTTACTACTTTTCAGTTTCAACTTTAAACTTTGAATACTTTCTCTATTAATTTCAATTTTTCTGTTATTTAAATATTTTCTTATTTCTTTGAATTTATTTATTTTCGGTCTCTTCTTTATTATTTGGACTCTGTACTTTTCTTTTGACTCTGATTCTTCTTCACTCTGACTCTCTTCTGGCTCTTCTGCCACTCTGACTTCTCTTACTCTTATTCTGCCACTCTGACTTGATTTTTCTTCTGCGCGTCTTTTTATCATTTCGGTTTATAGGCGTTCCGAAATTTTAAGTCGTAGAAGGGTTCAACCAATGATGGTCCATTTTCATCTTGATTTTCCCTTTTCTTAAACTAAAGGGCCTAATGCTTCGGGAGCGCACACTCCCCTCCACATAGGTTATCCTATTTTTGTCGCGTAGGTGGGTTTCGCCTCTCCCTGACGGACAAAGATGTTGTTTTGGGAAGGCCCATCTTCCCTCCACAACTTACGTCTTATGCGTATTATCGAATACAATATTTTATTTATAATGTTATTTAATGTTTGTTAAATCGCATATTGTTATTTTAAACATATTAGCATTTGCTTTGTGATTTACGTCATGTCTCGTAATGACAACTTATTTAATAGCGTTACATATATTTTCTTTTCGTGTCGTCCGTTTCAATTGTTATAATTATTCCAAATGAATTATCTATTGTTTTCATTGTTATTTTGTTTCCTCATTATTATTTATCAATTATTAATTTATTTACTTTAACATTGATATTTCATTTGTCTGTTTAAAATGTTTTACTGTTAAAAGAAAAATATTTCAATGTTGAGAGTATTTGAAAAGTGTTACGTTTGTTTGAAGAGCAGCTGCATAAAGTTTTTATGATCGTGGAAATATTTAAGATTTTGTTTTTCTTGGAATTTTGGTACTTAAAAATATTCATGTTCTCTATCTACTTATGGCGTCTATTAGTCGCGAGATAAGCGGTTCTCGAAAGGTTGCGGCATCTCGTATCACTCCCTTTCGTGGGAATGCATTTTCTAGTCCCCATGCGTTTCCCCTTTCGGTCCGTTGGTATTTTTTTGGACACGTGTGTTTATTTTTAAGACTCGTGGGAAGTTATATATAGAAAATGTTTATTAGAGTCTAGATGTTCTGTGTGCTCTTGTAACGTTATCTAAAGAATTTCTCGAAGAGAGAAAAAAAAAGAACTACGGAGTTTCGACGGACGTCACACCACAAAACACTGAAGTTAAACCAGAAAAATTGTTCTATTTAATAAGTACGATAGTTTAACGATAATGACGCCGCGCGCAAATTATGGCGTCGCTCGACATGCGTCGCGTGGTTGTATTCGAGAAATGTCCTGATTTTTATTAATCGAGAATAAAGCCGAAAGTTACGAATTAACGTAGAGAAACACACGAAGTGAACCGTGGTCTCGAGAAATGAAGTCGGGCGTGAATCGTCTTTATTTCTTTTGATCGCTGAAAACTGAACTGACCGTGAATCGGAAAGTACCGAGAATCGAAGGGACAAGCACTCGACTCGACTCGTCGAAGGTCCGTAAACGAAGGAAAGAAGAATGCGGATATCGATCGCGATGTACCGCTGGAGAGAGGGGGGAGCATTTAACAAGTTCGAGCACCACGGAGTTCAAGTGAGCGACTGGCCGAATGGCTGACCTCTCGCGAGAGCTCCCGGAACTACGAACCTTTCTAAACAAGAAGTAAAAAAATGAGTAAATTAAATTCGAAATAATCGAAATTCTTTGGAAATTATTTTATCTAATTATTTTATGGTTGTTGGTTATTTTTACATACTAGAGAACTGTAGGACGGTTCCTTCATACATTGTTTGCCGCGCACCTTCTTCCGGCCACCGATATTCAACATTCATTCCAATTGTAATATTATTCACTGCATCACTCACGACGATGGATTTTTCGTGCATTATTTAGCCTGTCCCATAATGGTCAACCGACCTCTGAGGGGTGGGTAGATGGGGTGATTCTGGACCGAAAAGTCCTCTTCCATTTTTTCCTCCGACGCCTTCCTGATTAGATATTAATTAATTAAGTTCAGCCAATAGGACGCGTCGAATAAGCGGGCTACACGGCAAGTAGTGGTGTGCGTGCAAGAGTAGCAGCCTTGGAAGCGTGCATGTAAAGCGCGAAGGAGGTCAAAAGTCTGCGCGCGTTGGTGTGAGAGAGTGTGGAACGTCGAACGTTCCTGAAAACATGAATAGAGCGAGGTAGTGTTAGTGAGGGCGTACAATGTAAGGAGGAACGATAAAAACTGATTGCGTTTACAATCAGTTTTCGAATTAATTGTTAAATGCAATGATAAAAAAATGTCGATGATTTTGAATCGCGACTGGACGAAAATACAATTTTTGATTGATTTTTTGCAATTACGATTTACGAAGCTTCTAAAATCATTTATTGCTGTTTTTGAAAAAATACATTTTTGGAAAAATGCTTTATTGCAATTTAGAGAAAAATGTTGATTGTTCAATTTGTATGAAAATCAAATGCTATTTCCAATTGAATATTTTCGCAATACAGTGAAATTGAGCTTTTCGAATTGCTCATTGCAATTAGAACAAAAATATTGCGATTACATTTAAAAAAAAACAATGTTTCAAATCGTTTAGATTTTAAGAAAAAAAGCATTATTAACACTGTTAAATAACAGTGGCATGAAGTTTAAAAAAAAGTTGATGATCCGAGGGTCTCGCGAGTATTGCATGCGGACACTACTCGGATGGGTGACCGCTCGATTTCAGGGGGGGGGGGGGGGGATAAATAAAAAGAAGTCAATATTTCAAATCGTTCATATTTATTTATAAAAAAAACACTATTTGCACTGTTTAATAACAGTGGCATGAAGTTAAGAAAAAGTTGATGACTCGAGCGTCGCGCGAGCTTATCGTATTCCATGCGGACACTACTCCGATGCCACTGTTATCAAACAGTGTTAACAATGACTATTTTCTGAAAATAACAAACGATTTAAAATATTGACTTCTTTTATTAATCCCCCCTGCCACCCCTCCTGGAATCGAGCGGTCACCCATCCAAGTAGTGTCCGCATGCAACACGATAAACTCGCGCAATGCCAGAGTCATTATCAACTTTTTTAATAACTTGATGCCATTGTTATTAAGCAGTGAAAATAATGCATTTTTTCTTAAAATAATATAAACGATTTGAACTATTAAGGCGATGTGTTACATCCGTAAATCGAAGCTTAGAAAAATTCTCCCGCAAAATCTATAAATCGAATCGGTTTGAAATTTTTTGTGGGTATTTAGTGATATAGCCCGGAGGGACTGACGATTTTAGAATTTCGAAATTTTGAAAATTTGTTCACTCTACAAAAAAATTTTTTTGAAGAATTTCGAAATTGCAAAATCGTCATTCCCTCCGTGTTCTGTCACTAAATACTCACAAAAAATTCCGAATCGATCCGATTTATAGATTTTGCCTGAGAATCTTTCTAAATTTCGATAGGGGAGGGGGTATTTCCCATGGCCTTAACTTTTTCTATTTATCCCCCCCCCGCTCCTGGAATCGAGCGGTCACCCATCCGGGTAGTGTTTGCAAGCAATACTCGCGCGACGTTCGAGTCATCATCAACTTTTTTTCTAACTGCATGCCACTGTTATTAAACAGTGTTAATAATGCTTTTTTTCTTAAAATCTAAACGATTTGAAATACTGATTTTTTTATTGAATGTAATCGCAATATTTTTGTTCTAATTACATTGAGCAAAGAGCAAAAAGTTTAATTTTATTCTATTCCGAAAATATTCAATCGGAAATAGCATTTGATTTTCATACAAATTGAAGAATCAACATTTTTCTCCAAATTGCAATAAAGATTTTTTCCAAAAACGTTTGTTTTCAAAACCAGCAATAAACGATTTTAGAAGCTTCGTAAATCGTAATTGCAAACAATTAATGAAAAATTGTATTTTCGTTCAGTCGCGATTCAAAATCATCTACATTTTGTTTCATTGCATTTAACAATTTGAAAACTGATTGCAAACGCAATCAGTTTTTATCGTTCCTCCTTACATTGTTGCGCCCTCACTAACACTACCTCGCTCTCTTCATGTTTTCGGGAACGATCGACGTTCCACACTCTCTCACACCAACGCACGCACACTATCGACCTCCTTCGCGCTTTACACGCACTCTTCCAAGGCTGCTACGCTTGCACGCACACCACTAATCGCCGTGTAGCCCGCTTATTCGACGCGTCCTATTGGCTGATCTTAATTAATTAATATCTAATCAGGGGGGCGTCGGAGGAAAGAATTAAAGAGGACTTTTCGGTCCAGAATCACCCCATTCACCCGCCACTCAGAGGTCGGTTGACCATTATGGGACAGGCTGTATATGTCTTGTAACGTATCCAGTTTTGGTTACACTTAAATTTATTTTGTTCAGGCTCGATCAGGGAGTAGAGTAGTTTAACGTCGGGTAAAATCGAGAAAACAAGATATATTCTTCAATAAATAATGTGTGTACAGTGAATTTCTGTTTGTGTCTTGATATGACGGTGAGTATTTATCGTATTTTCGGCTTTGTAATTATTCTGCTTACGTGCCAACCTTAATTCTCTACTTAAAATACTAACAATTCTTGTAATATCGCGTTTCGTGACTCTATATAATTTAAATTTGTCGCGCGTTTATGTGTCGTTCGTAAAGGAATGATCGCGACGCCCCCTTTCTTTCGTTGAGCGCATCGGAGTTCGAATCGGCGAGCGCGGTGCTCCACCTTTCACTGTATGAATGTTTCGCGCGTCGGTCCAGTGACCTTCGGGCGCCCGCACTGCCCCCGTTCGGCACTCTATTAAAGTTCGCTCGTCGCGTACTGCTGAGCAGTTCGCCTTATTGTTTTTAAATGCTTCGCGCATCGCGGAGGGATCTGTTGCGCAACTCAATTGTCGTTTCGATCGCACGACTGCGATCGAAATTGCAAATGGCGCCGTCTGCGCTCGTGAGGTGACGTGCACCTGTCACTTTCCGTGACGTCTCGTGATCTCGAACGGTGAGATACTTTTTAATATTCGTGGAAAACTCACTGTGGTGTCTCGTAGTATTGTCCCGAGTTGTGTGATGTGTGTTCGTCACGTCACGTGTAATGTGATGTGAACTCGTACGGACTCCTTGTTTCTCCTGTCCCTCTCCCTCGACTACGCACCTATTTCCTTCTCTCTCAGCTGATTTTGACAACTGTCACAAAAGTGGTTTTCGTAGACTCCTCGTGTGATTCTCGTATGCGTTCGCACGTTTTCCTGATTCCTATGATTTCCTTCCTTCGCAGGTAAGTACTCTCTGTTACGTCCCGAGAGGGAGATATTGAATGAAGACGCGGTGCGATCAGAGTTAGGGCGCGAACTTTTGAATTGCGATGGAGTTTTCCACGCAAGTGAATCTTTTGTAGACCGCCCGCGAATCCCGAACACAACTTATATTTAATAAGGATATGTATGGATGTCGATAAGGTGAATGTTGGTTCTCTTCGGTGAGAGATATAAAATAAACCTTGGGTTTTTATATTAAAAAAACCAACAACATGAGCTTTATTGAGATTTGTTCCCTTGTTGAATATTGAGTACTTCCGTTTGAACGATTTCAGGACTGCGTTTGTAGTTTACAGAGTACGCATTTTTACAGAGTTCAGTTTTTTTGCAAGAGGTTCGAGTTGTACAGAGATTTAGTATTTTGAGATTTTGACTCTGTGAAGGTTGAACGAGAACTGACTCAAGTCTTGCAGAGGGTTAACCATTACGCTTCTGCAAGGCGGAGTTTATTAATTTTAGTTGATTTCATCGGTCTGATTTTTTGCGAGACCTTTTGTTTTTTGTAGAGGGGATTATCTAAATCACGCGAAGATGACGTCAGATCGTCACCTCGCGTGGAGAATACTCGTGAGAAAGGTAGTATGGTTTCAAGTTAATATTCGGAGAATTATAATGAGTTTGTTTATAACTATGTTGTCGAGCAGCGATATCGCATAAGAGTTTCATTGACATGCAATATGAATAAAAGAAATTTTAAAAAATATTGCCAGACAGGATATTTGTAAGTTGACAGGATGTTTATGCGTGGTTGCAGTTTTAAATTCTGTAGCTCGGTTGTGTTGATGAATATTAGGGGCTTCTCTGTTAATTTACTTGATACTCGAGAATAAATGATATTATAAAATTAATGAAGAGTTTGTGATCGACGATCGATGGTAAGAGGTATATGAAAAATGTGTTGGTACGTTATCGGTCGTCGAGAGCTTGAGATACCGACGGAGCGCGCTATATTGATGTGGATTTCATTGTACCGGCTAGGACGTAACATCCCTATAGTCCTGAGTAATCTCCATGTTTCACAATACGCCGGGGACACTCGGAATTACGATCGCCACACGTGTTAAACAGTGCCAGATTCGCACCAAAATGCACCTCACCACTGTACAGAGACAGCATCTGGTGATTTCGTACCGCCGATCCACTTCTTTAACACGTTGTATTAACTCACTAGGAGTTAATGCTCAAGGTGCCTTCGTGTCACGAGTCATTCAAAACCATACATTTACTCGATTTCCTCGGGCTCTCGCCTTCGTACTCCCTGAGTATCGTAGAGTTCCCAAGAGTTTTTCCCAAACTCTATCTCTAATACGAATCACTATTAATTCGTTCGCGTACCGGGAGATCGGCTTACAACCAGGGACAGATCGTCCTCGTCGGTACACTACTTCCACGTAGGTGATGCCGTAAATCGAGATTGACACTTTCGAGCACTGTGCTTCTGTATCTCGAGTCGTTCAAAATGATACAAGTACTCATTTTCCTCAGGCTCTCGCCTTCATACTCCCTGAGTATCGTAGCATTTTTCCCAAACTCTAACTCTGATACGAATCACTTTCTGTTCGTTCGTGTACCGGGAGACCGTCTTACAACCAGGGCCAGATCGTCCTCGTCGCTACACAGCTTCCACGTAGGTGATGCCGTAATTCGAGCTTGTAACACTTCCGTGCACTGGACTTAGAATTTCAAGAGTTAGCATGTAATGCGCTGTTCAACCTCTTGAGACCAAGTCTAATTTTTCCTTCTCGGGCTCCTTTATTTATACCCCAAATCATTTGTTTAAATATGCCTTCCCTGAGCATAATTGTTGATCTTAATATTGTTAATTTTTGTCCCTCCCCAAGTTTTTTGTTTCTGTGTGTGTCCGTGTTTTGTTTCCGTGGAATTCTGTGTTGGTGTGTATCGTGTCGGTGATTGTTAAGTGTTAACATTTAAATGTTTAATTTTTTCGATGTTTTTTGTTTTCGGTCAGCTGTCACTGTGGTGTCGGTGTGTCTGTTTTGTTTTCGCTCTCGGTCGATGACCCGAGATTATCTGTTCGTGTTCGATATATACATATAACAGTTTTTTCTTTTTGTTTTCAGGTGATCGTCGGTCAGGCTGTTGACGACGC
This sequence comes from Heteropelma amictum, assembly GCA_959613375.1. Taxonomy (NCBI): domain Eukaryota; kingdom Metazoa; phylum Arthropoda; class Insecta; order Hymenoptera; family Ichneumonidae; genus Heteropelma; species Heteropelma amictum. The sequence continues at coordinate 6,317,088 of OY390727.1, forward strand.
GCGAGTGGTTCGGGCGAAGAGGGGGGGGGGGAAGAGAGCATGAGACGTTTTGACTTTTCAGTATGCGTGTTTATTAAATAACATCGGGGCTAACAAATATTATATAAGTGCTCTATGTTCTCGTATACAGACGAGGACAGTTCTTGGATGGGTGATTGATGAGTCGTGAGCGCCGTCGGAACGGGGGCGCTGGAGCTAGCATGCATACGGCCGTACTACGGCGAGCTTTACAGGCCCACTATATGGAGTCGGCGTTGCTAAGGCCGTATTACGGCAAACCGCAAACGGGTTCTGTACGGCACCCGTGAAAAGAGCAGTATTACGGCAAACCTTATTAGGATCGTATCAGGCCTACTAAGGCTTGCCATCATAAGGCGAGCCATAGCACTCCCTGATCACGGACTGACCTTGAATATGGCTAACCCTACCAAATTTCTACGCGGGATATTTTGCTAATTACTTTTTGATACACCTTTTAATTCTCATTCCATTTTGATTTTGTTTCGGCTACACGTTCCTAATATTCATCATATAATTTATTTGACGCGATCAATACTCAAAAAATTACAAATTTGAGACACGAAAATATGGAAAAAAGCAGATCACACGATTTCATAGACGGTCCTCATAAGACACAGTGAGTCTCAACGAATGTACCGATATGTCACTATACACATAAATTTTGGACTGATCTGTTTTTTGGAGTAATCACGATGCTTGTCCAAAATTGAATCCGTGCATGCATATACGGATACCCTCTTTGGTCTGCCCTTTGTTTGTGTGTATTAATGCACGATATTGTGCAAAAACGTAGAAGTAGAAGTAAACGTAGAAGAAGAAGAAATGGTCCTCATATGTACCAATGGACAAATATATATAGTTTATATAGGGAACGCATATATACACTACCGTCCATAAGTTTGGAAACACTCGCGTCAATTCCAAGCCAGACAAAAAGTTTTATTACTCTTTGAAAAATGACGATATTTGAATTCGGCAAGCGGCGTTTCAAAAGAGACATATTGAGCTGATTTCTCTTTTTTGAAAAAATGTTTAGCATTTTTTTTTTAACTCAGCACACACTTTGAAACATGGTCGTTTTTTGGCATTTTTGGGGGGGTTAAAATTTTAGCGCGTGACTCGTGACTCGTGAAAAAAAAAGTTGGAAACAAACAAATTTTCAAAATTTTTTTTTTCGAATAAAATTCTAAAAAAAATTGGGTGAACCCAAAATGTTTGTGTACAACTTTTGACCTTCTTGGTCAATTCACGAGAACCTAACAGTTTCCGAGTAAGGCTACATTTTTATTATAGTCATTTTTTGCAAAAAAACATGAATATTCATGCGAACCAAATTGAAGCTCTTACCTTCCGTTTCAAGTTCCTCATGGGAGAGCAGATAAAAATATTTTTCACGAGTCACGCGCTAAAATTTCAACCCCTCCAAAATTGCAAAAAAACGACCATGTTTCAAAGTGTGTGCCGAATTTAAAAAAAATGCTAAAAATTTTTCCAAAAAAGGGAAATGGGGCTCATTATGTCTCTTTTGGAATGGCGCTTGCCGAATTCAAATATCGTCATTTTTCAAAGAGTAATACAACTTTTTGTCCGGCTTGGAATTGGCGCGAGTGATTCCAAACTCATGGACGGTAGTGTACATTCAAGTAAAAGCATACATTACCTTGCAAATGCATTTCGAAATGTACAATAATGATTTTCACTATTTATATAATTAATTTTCCAATATATATGAAATTTTGCATTTATGGATCTACAGATAAAAACAAGACCTCCTAATAATGCTCTCAAGTTTATATAAGCACGCACAGTATGGTGAAACGTTACGTTTATTTTTATACTTCCATCTGCTTTTTTCCATACTCTCATGTCTTAAGTTTGTCATTTTTGGAGTATTGATCGTGTTAAATACATTATATAGTGAATATTAGGAACGTGCAGCCGAAACAATATCAAAATGGAATGAAAATTGAACGATATATTAAAAGGTGATTAGCAAAATATATTTTAAAAAATTCTCAAAATATAAGAAATCTTCTCTTTATTCCATAATAAATGAATGAATAAACTTTTGGATATCCGTAAGGTCCTCCGAAATTTTTGTTACGGTTCACAATTCTATTTTTCATAAATTCCTCGAGGTTAAAAAACCAAATGCAGAGCATTGCAATAACGTCTTAAAAATTTAAGTTTAATAACGGAAATGAGCACATTAATTTGTCACGAGAGTACACAAAATATTTTCATAGTTTTTTTATTAATGATATTTCTGTAAATTGTGTTATTGTTATAAAAAACAACTATTTTTCATATATCACACGTAAGACATTTTTCTTATTTTTATAAAACTGCTTGGTAAGTGCAAATTACATTTGTGTACATTGCATATTTCGATACATTATGTACAAATACCCACAACGTCTGCAAATTATTTATTCGGATATGCAAAATACGAGTAAAAGTTGTCATTTTTTTTATTCATAACGATATATTTTCATTTTACAAATTTTTACTTTTTCGTCGTGCGGAGTATATTACTGCAAAATGCAAATCAAATATATCATATGTTGAAGAAGACTAAGACAATTTTTGGCAACTACGCTTTTTTTATTTGGTTGCTTATCCAGATTTTTAAAGACGCTAAGTTTCGTCTGAAAACTCCGGGATTTGCGCTCATCACAGCCGCGATTTGATTGAACGATGGTAATTTTTTTTTACGATGTAAACGTTGAATTCCCTCAAGATATCTCCTTTTCTTCATTATTCCATAGTGTGCGCTTACATTTGCCATACAGAGAAGTCGATCTCGTCCTCCGAATTGCTTTTGATTTTTGTTCCACGATCGATTCCTGCGATGTATCCTGACACGTTTTTTCGGCATTTTTTCCTTCCTCAAGCATACTTGGATTCGTGTTTCGATTTTAGGAGTAATTTGATGCGCACGAATCATCTTCACTTTCGGAGTTATCATTTCCACCGTTATCTAAATGCTTCCCTTCAACGAGTTCAAGGATTTTGGACATTAGGATAACATCGCGTGCCGCCGTAGGTTGACAATAATTTTTTTTGTGGATTCCACCACCATGGCCCATGAAGTCAGCCAGGTCGGAAACTTGTCCTTCCGATAAATTAAAGTTCACGCACATCGTTGCCACGTGTTTAGATAAATTCGTTGCTCTCAATGTTTTGGATTTGGAGGCAAAGCATGTTATATATTGTGACCGAAAGTTTTCTTGTGTATTATTTGCTATTAATTCCCTTTGTTTTTTTTTAGCGTATGAGTGATGTTGCCACGCAGAGCGTACCAACGTCAGACCGGGGGGAGTTGTGACGTTATGTCACAGGTCGCCCCGACCTGCCTCCCGCAAGTCCACCACGCACGTCCCCCCATTCCCTTCCCTCGCGGTTTTCCCCCTCGAGATCCCTGTTTACCGCGTTGATTAGTTTTAAGCCGTCCCATAATGTCGCGTTAAGTAAAAAAAAAATTATACGTAGGTTTAATTAATAATAAGTCGTCGAGATGCACCACCCGCGAGATTCATCGCCCTATCGCCGCCAAAAACAAAATAGTAGTTCGTTCTCGTCTTTCTCCATATTCCCCTCCTCTCCCCCCAGCGTAGCATCACCGGTGGACCCTTGGACGCGTCAATCATTACCGCACGGAGAGAGGAAGTATCCCGTCGCGTCACCCCAGGGGTACATCATTAACTCGGTGGAGGAAATCGCCACCCGCCCCAAAAAATCATCAAAATCAACCATCATAGCACGGAGGAAAAGGCCCACTCCCCCGAAATGGGGTGAATGGAGCATTTGGCAATTAAGCCGCCACCACTATCACCGGCCAGCCCGTCTTCCCGAAAACGCCACCCAAAATGCATCAACCCCCGAGGAGGAAAATCTTATGACACCTGGTCTCCACGGCCCGAAACTCATGGATCAGCGATCGATCAACCGTAACCGTGCTGCCATCTCCCGCATCCCAAGTATTAATCATCCGAAATTTCTCCCATCCCGCGTATTAGCCCCCCCGAAAATCTCTCCCATTTTCCCTGTTACGCGAAGATCCCGGAAGCGAGGCGAAAAGTCGTCACTTGCGAGCGAGGCGTGATAGAGCATAGAGTGGCGAATCGCGATCCCCCTTTGCGTATGTTTTTCCCATTGCGTCCCCCAATTTTCTTTCGAGCGTTTTGTTTTAGAGTAAGTATGAGAGTTGTGAGTGAGGAGGAAATTGTTAAAAAAAAGTTTGTGAAAGGTGAGGAGAAAAGAGTGTGACGGAGGTTTTGCGAAGGAGTTTGGGAAGGAGAGAAACGTGGGAGTGAGAAAGAAGGAAATTTCGGCGGCAGAAAAGTGAGTCTTCCATTTTTTTTCTTTACTGGTCCGATCATTATTTTTTTTTTGTATCTAAGAGATTGCGTTCCGCGAGCGGCCACGCAGCCCGTTTCGTTTTCTTTTCTTTTTGTCGAATTCCCCTGCATTTCCCCCCTGCGTTGTGCGTGGTGCATCTCCCGTTTCCCCCGGCGAACCTATTGCGAATTTTCCCTTCCCATAGCCATCCTCACCGTGTATTCCCCCCCGTCGTTATCGCGCCCTCGAGCGCCTTATACCATCAGCTTTTTTATAATTCGCTTTTGCGTTCTTCTATTTTTTTTTCCTTTATTCCGATTTTCTATTCTGGACTCGACGGTCATGTGTAAGAGGCGCGTAGCGCTCGGGAACCCAGCCCTGAGAGCCCTTCCCTCCCCCCTTTGCGTACCGAACTTTTTTGTAGTTTTTTTTCGTATTAATTATTTTTCTTTATCGTTGCGAGTTCTTCGTCAAACTCGCTGGCGACCACACATTGTTTTTTTTCGCATAAATAATTCAGAATATACTTTTTTCTTGGCACTCATTTTTGAATCTCCCCGCTTTTTGTATTGTTTCGCCTTTCCCCCGAAAAAGGCGTCACGATATTTACCACGTATTTATAATTTTGATAGTAATTTCACAGCAACTTACAGCAGCATTATCTTCGAAATAGAAATTGGACACACCACTTTTGCACTATTGTTTCCCGTAGATTGCACTTTTAGAAAATTTTGAAATTTTGTCACAATTTGTTTAAACAAATAAGTTTTTCAAAAAGAATGCCAAATTCGTGACAAGCGACCGGAAGAACAGCGGAAACGATATGCAACATACATAGGGAGAATGATTTTTTGCATAATTTTTTAAAACAAATTAATTTGGCAAAAACAATGTCAAATTCGTGACGAGCGACCCAAGAAACATCGGAAACCATATGCAACTTATACAGTGACATTGACTGGTCAAGAAATTTGTTTAAACAAATTAATGTTGCAAAAATAATGTCAAATTCTTTATCAGTGACGGGAGCGGGAGTGAAAACGGGAGCTAAGTTACATCGGACCCTAAAAGACTTGTTCCGATCACAATATTGGAGAACTCCAAAACAGAGAAAATTTAGTAGTCTATTTGTTGTTATATTGCGGGTACAACGTCGGAGAAAAATTTTTTTTTTTGCATATTTCAAAAGTACAACTATCGAGGACAATTTCAAAGCACTTTATGGTCCGAAAATAATCCGATAACACTTCCGAACTTCAAAATGAAAAAAAAATGTCACTCAAAAATTCGTGTTTTTTCAACTCATTTTGCAACAATATGATACAAAAAAAAATATTATCGAAATTCGAGTTGCGCTATTCGAAAGAGCGCCCTTGAAAATAGTTGACAAGATACTTTAAAAATTTTTTCGCTGACATTTTCATGGCAAATAATCACGTCGAAAAGAGGACTTCTGAAAAGTGTCTTTGTGATGTTAAGAGTTAAGACGGACTTCGAGTAAAAGTTAAATACACACGAGAAGCTCTCGATGAACTAAAATAGGGACTGTACGATTAAATTTTCCGCGAATTTCGAAACGCACGTATTTTTCAACAGTCTGCTCTTCTGCAATTGTAAAGTTTTTGTAGGCGACACCAATATTGGTTTCGCCAAATCTTCGTGTGATTTTCGAAATCCTCTATTAAACCCTCTCTGTCTCGCCAGGACGACGTCGATTAAATAATTGCAGCGACGCCAGACTGGAGGACGCCAAATTTATCCATGCTTCCCGTGAAAATTTTTCTGTTAATTATTTATAACTGCGGCGTACTTCGCGTATAAGGTACACTTGCAATCTGTATACATCTTCCTGACACGGCAATATTACTTTTTTGCCGTTTTTGACGGGTATATGTTTCAGCCGTGCGAGCGATGGTCGTCGTATAATCTTCAGTAAGCAATTTCAAAAAATCTTCGACGAATGTTTGTTTCGCCTTATCTTCACGCTTAATCCATTCAGATATGCATAACTTCCCGACTTGCTTGATTAGCGTACTGACGGATATAGCAAGCGACGGAGTTTTAAACCCTATTCGTTTATCACCGAGTCCGGCAAGTTCTTGAATAGCGGATATGATTGCGTCGTAGTTTTTCAGATAATAGAGACTAAACAAATCATGCATATGGTCACTGTGCTTGCGAACTACGATAAAAAATCTCCCAATTTTTTGCGCCTTTTGACGAATCATATCGAAGAAATGGGGATCTTTATATTTTTGGCAAAGTTTGTTTCCGAAAAGAATTACAAGCTCATCGTACCGTAGAGCTCGTACCACTTCATCCTCTTGCAGCGTTGGAAAAACACGCTGCCGAAGAACGATGCTCGTCCCATGATGAATACGACCGGACACTTTTTTCGAATTTATAAGGAAATCTCTTCTTTTATCGTTGTTGCGTTTTTTGCAACGTCGAACATGGTGACGGGGCGATGATTCGCGTAGTCCCCGAAACATGACGTACATGTTGCAAAATCCATTTCCTGTTTTCCAAAACGAGCATTCGGTCGTCGTATAACCTTACGTTCACCAGTATTTAAAGCAATAGACGTATTAAAAGCAAAATAGATTTTTTTCTTATATCGGCCATAATTTTTTTCTCTCGTCTGAGCCTTTTCGGTAGCTCAAGAACTTGGCCACGTCTTCTTCATCGTTATACTTGCGTACTATGTGTCTACTCAGCTTTGCCTGATTCGTATTGCAATAGTCGCAATAGTCTTTCTTCGGTCTGGATTCATCTGTTGTAACAAACATGTTTTCATCATCAGGCGCACTGTGCCCAACGGTATTAACGATTGAAGAATCCAACATAATGGTAGAATTGACGAATTTTGCTGACTGATTATGTTTTTTTTCGCATCATTTTCTTTTTCCTCTACCAGACTCGTTTCTGATTCGTCAGAATCGGGAACACACGATGAATCTGTTGTTTCGTCAATCTCATTACCGTTCGTCTCACCTGTACAAAAAAATTACATGTCATATCATGCATAATAAGTGTATAACATGAAGTAATGTCAAAGATTGATTATACAGGGTGGTCCACGCAACGTGTGCACCTCTTTTACGACCAAAATATGCGTTGCATGAAAAAAAGTTATTTACTAATGTTACATGGTTTATCAGGTTACACTATGTGGTGCATTTATTTTTTTTTAGGTGGAGGCACTTTGAAGATTTGAAGGTCATCTTTTTTTTTTAACGAAATGCTATATTTTTTATAGCGTAATATGGTAGAGTATCGAATTTTGAGTAAAAAAGTATATACCTTTATTACCCCTAAAGTTAACCCTTTGCACTCGAGCGGCGCCGATTCGGCGCCCGTTTGTTTCTTTATAAATATTTTTAAAGTATTTGTAAAGTGTTCCCCGAATCTGGCCGAAACCGTCTCGAGTTACTGGTTAGCTCAAGCGAAAAAGGCCTCGAGTGCAAAGGGTTAATAGCTAACGAGTAATTTTACTTTATTACTTTAAAAGTTCCTTCGCGTAATATCTCAAGTTGGAGATTCAATTTTAGGGAAGGAAAGCGTAGGAATTTTAGCGACCATTTTTCCTACCATCTTGTAGAGCATCGCAAACTGCATGAAAAACATTAAGGGGTCGAAGTCGTTCAAGGTCATTTTAAGATAAAAAAGTGACATGAACTTTATTTTTATGTGAAATGAACTTTATTTACAGTAGATGTTCAAAATGATTGTCCTTAGAATCGATGCAGTATTGCAATGTCCTTATCGCAGATTGTGTAGAATTTTTTATCACTTCGGCACTTATCGAATCACATGCTTATTTTATCTTGTCGATCGTGCAAAATTTAACCGTAGTTTGGCCGTAGTCTTACCTCATTATCATTGTCTTGTAATTGCCGTGTTTACATGTAAACAACGTGTAAATTGCCGTGTTTACACGGAATTGCGTTGGTTACATGTAAACAACGGCACCAGTCCTATAAGTACACAGAACATTTACACACATTACACCATTTACAGCCGAGTTCATTTTACATGAAAATAAAGTTCATGTCACTTGTTCATCTTAAAATGACCTTGAACGACTTTAAACCCTTAATGTTTTTTATGCAGTTTGCGATGCTCTACAAGATAGTAGGAAAAAAAATGTACCGTCCCTTTTGAAAAAGTAGAAGTTACCTTCACTGTGCGTCAGCGCCTCCATTGAAATGAAAAAAATGGCTGCATTTGATGGCCCCTTTCGTACGGTACAACTTTTGTTTGGAATATTTTTTTGCGATGTTGATAATTACAGATTTCCCACACAACACACTACACCTCATCCTGTTATCACTTCTTCCCATACACGTCAGCACCTCCAATATCTCAGCTCAGCATCCACCACCTCAATCCCACGGATCCAACAATACCGCACAAAGACATCCGCTCCACTTCACACTTTCTCCACTTTATTAGCGCTAGTCCTAATCCTTAGTTCATCTCCAACCGTTCAATCGTACATACACACCAATAAACGCTCTCGACTCCAACCAATCGTTCTACTCAATTATTATATCTCCGATCATTACAAATTATTCATATTCAAGTTACTGAGAAGCAATTTTGAATAATAACAGTGTGACGTCCGTTGAAACTCCGTATTTCTTTTTTTTCTTTCTTCGAGAAATTCTTTAGATAACGTTACAAGAGCACACAGAACGTCTAAACTCTTATAAACATTTTCTATATGTAAACTTCCCACAAGTCTGTTTGCCTAAAAAAAAAGAGGCAAAACCCACCTACGCGACAAAGATAGGATAACCTATGTGGAGGGGAGTGTGCGCTCCCGAAGCATTAGGCCCTTTAGTTTAAGAAAAGGGAAAATCAAGATGAAAATGGACCATCATTGGTTGAACCTTTCCACGACTTAAAATTTCGGAACGCCTTTAAACCGAAATGATAAAAAGACGCGCATCAGGAAAATTCTGTCAGAAGAGTTTTCAAGCAGTGCAGAACAGAGAAGTGAATAGTAAAGTCAGAGAGTTGCAGAGTCAAAAGAAAAGTACCGAGACCAAATAATACGAAAGAGACCGAAAATAAATAAATTCAAGAAAAAAAGAAAAGATTAAAATAGTAAAAACATTTAAGTTAATAGAGAACATATTCAGAGTTAAAGTATTAAGTCAAAGAAGAATTAAGAATTATTGAAGTTATTTCGAGCAACCGCAAGGTCAACGAAGATTTCCACCCTTTCGACTGACCGATTTCGTTCTGCCGTCTTCATCGTTATCAAACTGTAAGTCCATTATTTGTTTTATTTGTAATATCTTTAATTTGTTTTCTAAAATATAGACTCTTCGAGTCAGATAAAATCCAACACGACGTTTCCACATTTATTTGCACTCCTCAATCAAAGATCCCCATCCAGTCTATTGGCCGAGAGGCTAGGGCAAAAATGGAACGACCATTTTTACACGGTTTCTTAACCTTGAGTGCGTTTTGACGTCACAAACAGTATAAAAAAGTTATTTGCAAATGATGTTACAAAATGTGGTATATTCAGGAAATCGTTTTTCCGTGCATATTAAACTGAAACAATCATTTTTCGTAGTAAATTTAGATTGAAAACGAATTTTAATCAATTTGCCATGAGCGGAATAGGGATTTTTTACATATTTCGAAATTTTTCTTTGACCCTTGGTAAATCACGTTAAATTCGTTTTTATTCAAAATTATTGTCCAGTATCTTCCATATGAATGACTTTTTAGAACTTTCATAGCGTTCTTACATACTTGAAATTCATGTTTTATTTCAGCTTTGTTTAAACTGTATGTGCCATGTATTATTAATAAGTAAAGTGAGTATTTCTCTAAGAAGTGGATATTTTTACATGCAGTTTCTTCGTGTGATATTTGATCGATGTTTGGATGACTGTTTGTTTCCAGCGTAATGCATCACCGGATTGCATATTGGACCAATTATTATTGTCCACACGACTTGAAAATTCGTCGCCCCATACGGTGTATTTATTTTTCATTATTATGTCCGCATTTTCCAATAGCGATCCATTAATTTCTTAGGGTAATTAGTAAGGAATGGATTAACTTAGAAAGGCTGAAAGACATCCTCAACCCATTAGCGCCCAAGCGCCGATGATTTTTTCGCGATCTTCGAGCATCATTCCCATTAGGATCAACGCAGAATGTCATTATGAGAACCACGTTTCTTTATGGTATCAGGTGCGCTCTTTCGAATGGCGTGGTCCAAATTTTATTTTCTCGCACCAGAAAAAAAATATGGCATATTTTAAGTGGAAAAGTACCCAAAAATTGAAATTTTTTATTTTTCATATTTTTTTTCGGATGGTTTTAGCGTGAAAATCGAGTTGTAACCATGCACGTTGGTGCACGTTAGAGTTGGACTATCAGAAAAAAAATGTCCCCAAACTTACATACCCTGAAAGCTTTTCAAAATGGCGGATTTCGCAGAAAATTATATGAAATATGAGTTTTCCTCTAATCTTTCGGCAAAAATCAATGGAGCATGTATTTTTCTCCTTTGAAAATCGATTTTTTCAATTAGCAATACTTTCCCGAACATGCACTGATAAATTAAATATTCCCAAAGATGGCGGATCCAAACCATAAAAATTATAAGTTTTTTCGCAAATACACGCACAAAAGCCGTGTAACAAACAATCTGGACGTAGTCTCATATATTGATGACTTATAAATTCAAATTCAGTGATGGATTTTTCAAATTCAAGATGGCGGACCCGATATGGCCGTCGTAAATTGGAAAAAATCTGAATTCATGAATAAAAAAAATACTGTAGTATTTTACGTAAAATTTGCAAATGATAGTATTTCTACAATTTTCCGTGTTAGACACATTGTTTCGGAGGAAAAAAAATCGTAAACTCCGGAAATTTTGATTGGAACGTATAAGTACGTATGTGTATGTCCTCTGCTCTTATGTGTCTGCATATTTTATTTCACTTTCGGTGGAACTCAATAACAATTATGTGGACGTGGTAAAAGCATGTTTCTTTCGGGATGGAAGATTTATGTAACCACCCGTTTTTGGGGTGCTTGATTCGAATTAGTCCCCTTGCCGCTCACTTTTTGGGGTGCTTTTTCTAGTGAATCTCCTTGCTTCTTACTTTTCAGGCTGCTTGATTCGAGTGAGTCCCCTTGCCTCTCACTTTTCGGGGTGCTTGTGTGAGATGCTCACTTTTCTGGTAGAATAATATAGGCGCATGAGAGTAGGGGAATAGAAATAACGATATTATAAACATACGTACTTATACGTTCTGTTGTGTCCCGGGATTTCGTGATAAAGGATGTATCGCGAAAAAGAGATCAAGGTTCTGGGATTTTACCAAACGAGTGAAACTCCAACTCAATCTTTACCAAAAATAACTTAGATTTATTCGACTAGGTTGGTCTAAAATGATTAATACAAGTTGGTTTCGCCTTAGGACCAAACTCGTCGACGCCCAAACCCGGACTGCCTGATCCTCGATGGATCTTTTGGCTGCTCCGGTGAATAATTTGTGTCGGCTTTTGCAATATTGGGTAATGCAATCACGCTGACAGTGTAATTGCCCAATATTGCCTACTTTATTTTAGCAATTCGTATTAGCCTTTTGCAATATTGAACAATGCAATGTAATTGCTCAATATTGCCTACTTATTTTGGTTACCTAAGGCAGTTGAACGGCCTCTGCAGTTGAACGGCCTTAACAGTTTATTAACGCTTGTGTGATAGAAGATTCCAGCACACAACAGTTCCAATAAAAAATTTCGGAGTTTACGATTTTTTTCCTCGGAAGCAATGTGTCCAACACGGAAAATTGTGGAAATACTTTTATTTGCAAATTTTACGTAAAATACAGCAGTATTTTTGTCATTCAGGAATGCAGATTTTTTGCAATTTATGACGGTCATATTGGGTCCGCCATCTTGGATTTGAAAAATCCGTCACTGAATTCGTATTTATAAGTCATCAATATATGAGACTACGTCCAGAATTGTTTGCTGCAGGGCTTTCGTGCGTGTATTTGCGAAAAAACTTATAATTTTTATGGTTTTGGTGTCGCTATATTGGATCTGCCATCTTTGGGAATATTTAATTTATCAATGCATGTTCGGGAAAGTATTGCTTATTAAAAAAATCAATTTTCTAAAAAGAACATTACATGCTCTATTGATTTTTGCCGAATGATTAGAGGAAAACTCATATTTCACACAATTTTGTGCGAAATCCACCATTTTGAGAAAGTTTCAGGGTATCAGAGATGTCCAAAATTTGTATCGAGCGCTACTTGTAGCTCGATACAAAAGTATCGAGTATCACGAAAATTTTCGCTACTTCGCTACATAAATATCGAGCGATTTCGATACTCGCTACTTGTGTATCGGATAGCGAAAGTTTTGTCGATACTTCGCTACTGAAGTATCGAGCCATTTTGGAGCTCGCTACTTTTGTAGCAAGTAGCGAAAGATTTCTCGACACTCGATACTTTTGTATCGAGTAACGAAAATATTCTCGATACCCGATACTTTTGTATCGAGTAACGAAAATTTCCTCGATACTCGATACAAAAGTAGCGAGCTCCGAAAATGGCTCGATACTTTTGTATCGAGTAGCGAAAATTTTCTCGATACTTGATACTTTTGTATCGAGTAGCGAAAATTTCCTCGATACTCGATACAAAAGTATCGAATAGCGAAAGTTTTCTCGATACTCGATGTTTTTGTAAAAAATTGTATAATGTCATTTTGAAGATCGCTGATCATGAACTGACCATCAAATTTTCAAAATTCAAAATGACGGATCCAATATGGCCGACGAGAATTCATAGTCTTAAAATTTTCTAAAAAATTGTGTAATGGGGTTCTCGAGATCGCTGATTATGAATTGAACATCAAATTTTCCAAATTCAAAATGGCGGCTCGAATATGGTGGGATAAAATTCTTAGATAATCTCAGAATCAGAGATTTGCAAAGTTTGTATCGCGCGCTACTTGTAGTTCGATACAAAAGTATCGAACTGTTTTTGTATACGGAGTGATGGGAAATCTTTAGCAGGAAAATGAGTTTCAGTTTCAAGAATGTATTTTTATATATATTTTTGTAATGTTATTTATATTATTATTATTATTTTTTTTTAATTTAATGTTTTTATTATTTTTCTTTTTTATGCTTAATAAAAAAATTGTCGGTTTTGGTATGGCGCACTTCTACGCCGATACCAGGCGGCCCGACTCCGTCCGGCGGATCTGTGGCGCCCTGCAAATAATGAAAAGAAATTGGATATATACCGTAATCGATATATATCGAGATAATTTTTTGCATGTCCATTAGCCCTCGAGAGATCAATTGTTCGAACAGTTGGTTTCAACTAAAATATTTGTGCAAACAATTGTCGTATAAAACACACCAAAAAATAAAATGTAAGAAGATACAAAATAACAATAGAGTTTTTAAGTAAGCTTGATGAAAAAAATTGTTAAAGCTGCGGATCTTTCGACAATTGAGCAAGTTTTAGAAAGTATTTCCTTTATTGAATTTCTTATGAGTATTTTATGATTGTTGGTGATACAAATATTTCAATTATGAATTTGTTGTGTGCTGGAATCTTCCATCACACAAGGGTTAATTAAACTGTTAAGGCCGTTCAACTGCAGAGGCCGTTCAACTGCCTTAGGTAGCCAAAATAAGTAGGCAATATTGAGCAATTGCATTGCATTGTTCAATATTGCAAAAGGCTAATACGAATCGCTTAAATAAAGTAGGCAATATTGGGCAATTACACTGTCAGCGTGATTGCATTACCCAATATTGCAAACGCCGACACAAATTATTCACCGGAGCAGCCAAAAGATCCATCGAGGATTAGGCAGTCCGGGTTTGGGCGTCGACGAGTTTGGTCCTAAGACAAAACCAACTTGTACTAATCATTTTAGACCAACCTAGTCGAATAAATCTAAGTTATTTTTGGTAAAGATTGGAGTTGGAGTTTCACTCGTTTGGTAAAATCCCAGAACCTTGATCCCTTTTTCGCGATAAATTCTTTATCACGGAATCTCGGGACACAACATTGGTGGCAGCGGTGGGATTGCCACAGCTCAATTTCGCTGAAATTAACATAACAATCGGGCACCCGAGAACGCGTAGAGAGTGACCGAGTCGCCGTACGTGAGGCAGTGCACCGATTGCGACCGAGTCGCACCAAGTAGACAACCCGAGGATCCCGAGGATCAACGGAAGGCCCAACTGTCAAGGACTCACCTCCAGAGAGAACGAGATTCTGAGCGAAACTCAACTGTAAAACAACATGCAACTTGCGATCATCTTTCTGTAAGTGGCAGAACATTTTTCTTGTTAAAACCCTCCAAAGCCAGAGAATTCGTTTATGTCGGACGACGAACGGTATAACCGTTTATGTTTGCGAGGTAACCGTCATTTATCGCGGTCCTTAGATTCATTTTTCGAGTCACGGGTAGAATACGAGCTCTCAGACGGCGAAGAGCAACCCAAAAAACGCAGACGCGAAACTAGCAGCGCGGAAAGTTTGTATTTATCACCGGAAACTCTCGCGAAACTCAAATTTCCGAAGCGAGAACGATTTTCCAGTCCGCACGAATCTCACTCGGACGAAGACGAATCTTTCGATCCGGTAGAAACCGAACGTGCGCGAGAAATAGATCCGAACGAGTTCTCCTTATTGAACATTGATAGGGACAGAATGCCGCGCGAAAGGGCACGAATGTCCATGAAGGACGCGAGAGATAGTCTTCCTGTCTTCGATGCTTCAGCACCGGAGCTTGTAGTCGATTTCATAGAGTCAATCGAATACGCCGCAGCGGCGGTAGATCCCGAGGATCGACAGGAACTACTCGTCGCGATACAGAAATTAAAATTAAAAGGTCGCGCAGCAGCAGCCTTGCGACACAGAGCGATAGACTCAATAGACGACTTAAAACGTGAATTGCGAGTTTTATTCGAAAAACAACGCACAATACCAGCCTTACAAGTAGAATTACACACTTGCCGTCAAAAAAGTGACAAAACAGTGCAAACCTATGCACAACGTATAGAGACAATTAATGATGGAGTTAATTGCGAGCTGTACCGCGGAAGTAGACGATCGAATGACCGGCAAAGCAGCAGTCGAGCAATTACTGCGACAATTCACTCTAAATAATTTCGAACGAGGTCTACGTAAAGAGTACCAATTGCTAGTAAGGTCGCGTGGATACACGAATCTCTACGACGCCGTAAGAGGAGCCGTAGAAGAGGAAAAAGGAGTCGAAGGTACACAGACCATTGCCAGAAAATTTTTACATGGCGGGGGACACAAAACCCACCATAGTCACAGTTATCAACACAGCCAGCGTAGTCACGGAACCTTTGAAGGAAGGAAATCGTGGGGAGGATATCAGTCCTCACACGCACAACAAGGGCATACGTCAGCGCACGGACGTCAAAGTCTACCTGCACAGACTAGAACCGTCTATCAAACGGATATCACGTGCAACTACTGCAAAAAGAAAGGACACCGATTCAAGGATTGTCGAAAACGACAAAGGGAGCAAAACGAGCTCCCACAAGGGCAACAACAGTCGAGTCAAGCTGGCCGAATCAGCCAGAGACCTTCGCAAGACAAGGGCACCAATTCCGCAACAAAACGAACCATTAGTTCCCTCGCGGTGGGAATGCTCATCGCGGCCGAGGTCAAAGGGCCTCGGGAAACCGTCAAAAAAACACAGGATTCCTCACGACGTAAAACAATTGGGGACCTACTGTATGGCAAAACGGAAGCACGGAGTGTGAATGCACCGGCAAGAATCTGCCAAGTCAGCACTCCTGGCCCAGCCGTTCACGCCAGTGACCTACATCTGCCGACGGCTCAAGCGCGCGCGGGCCTGCTCACGTTACGCTGCGACACTGGGGCACAATGCAGCATCGTACGGGTCAGCGAACTACGCGACGACACTCCGATCGAGGATGAAGTAATAGAACTCCTCGGTGTAGGAGGAGCGCCGTTACGCACGTTATGCAAAGCGGAACTGGAGATAAAAACTCCAGCGGCCCTCTTAACACACGAATTCCATGTGGTCAACAAAGACGTACCATTAGGAGTAGATGGACTGCTAGGAATGGATTTCATAGTGAAACACAAAGCCAACATACTGGGTGGCAAAGTATTCGAAATTTATGGGAAAAAATTGCCTTTCGTACATGGTGCAAGGCAAGTCGAATTACCTTCACGATCCGAATTCTTACTATGGGCAAGAACGCCGGGAGAAGGCACCGGATATATGGAAAAACAAGAAATCCAGCCCGGAATAATAATTGGAGAAGGATTCGTATCAATCGAGGCACACACCTGCCCAATAATGATTGTAAATACGCTCGACGAGGCGCAAGTCATTACGCGACCTACGATCGAGTTAGAAAAGCTCGACTTATACAAGGTTAAGTCGAATGAGAAAAGCACGCAAAAAGAGATTTTCAAAATCTCACGCGAAGTCGAAAAAGAACGTTTGGAGAAAATCTGACTGGAGGTCAGAGGGGACTCGCATTTAAATCCGGAAGAGGAAAAAAGTCTCCGCGAAATTTGCGAGGAATTCCCCGACGTCTTCCACCTAGAAGGCGAAAAACTGGGTTGTACCGACGCAGTCGAGCATCGGATCTCCTTAAAAACGGGAACCAAGCCGATCAAGGTGCGTCCGTACTGGTTACCAGAGGACCACCGGAAAGAGGTTCAAAAATAAGCGCAACAAATGTTAGAGGATGGAATTATCCGTCCCAGCGCGAGCCAATGGAACGCTCCGTTGCTCGTCGTGCCAAAAAAGGCAGATTCCGATGGCACAATTCGGAAAAGAGTCGTTGTCGATTTTCGCAAATTAAATCTAGCGACCGAAGGCGACTCTTATCCACTGCCTAATATCAACGAGATATTGGACCAGTTGGGAAAAACCAAATACTTTACAACCTTGGACCTCGCCTCAGGATTTCATCAAATCCCGATGGCAGAGGAGGATAAGGCAAAAACTGCTTTCTCCACACCAATGGGTCATTACGAGTATAACCGAATGCCATTTGGATTAAAAAATGCGCCTCCAACGTTTCAACGACTAATGGATGCAGTATTAACAGGAATACAAGGCATCAGATGTTACGTATATCTCGACGACATCGTTATATACGGAGCATCGCTCACCGAGCACAACGAACGTTTGAAAGAAGTACTGACAAAATTAAGATCAGCTAACCTTCGAATTCAGCCGCGAAAATGCAAATTTATGCGTAAAGAAACGCAGTATCTCGGTCATATTATAACCGAAGTGGGAGTAAAACCGGATGAAAACAAAATATCAGCCGTAAAAAATTTTCCCGTACCAAAAAAGGTAAAAGATATTCAGTCATTCCTAGGATTGGCAGGATATTACCGTCGATTTATCAAAGATTTTGCAAAAATAGCAAGACCTTTGACAGATTGCACAAAAAAGGACATCAAATTCGAATGGACCAAGCAATGCGATCTCGCATTTGAGCGATTGAAGGAAGCACTAATTACAGCACCCATACTTCAATATCCAGATTTTACTAAAACATTTATCGTGACAACAGACGCTTCAGATAAAGCAATTGGCGCGATATTGTCACAAGGTAAAATCGGAGAAGATTTACCAATCTGTTACGCAAGCAGAACACTAAACAAAGCTGAAATAAATTATTCAACCACAGAAAAGGAATTATTAGCCATTGTATGGGCAGTTAACCAATTTCGACCATATATATATGGAACAAAATTCATCATCGTAACCGATCATAAACCATTAACCTGGTTATTTGGGGTCAAGGACCCAGGATCGAGGTTAATGAGGTGGAGAATAAAGTTGGAAGAATACGATTACGACATACAATATAAAGCAGGAAAAATGAATACCAACGCAGATGCTTTGAGTCGCATTTATGCACTGACGAGAGCGAGAGCGCGCGAGAAAGAAAGAGAGGAAAAAGACAGCATATCAAAACCACAAGAGGAAAAAGGACAGAGAGAACGCTCTCGCGCGGCCAGCGAGGCCCCTCGGGCCACAGAAGCGGCCTGGGGAAGCGCGGCGCCGGGGGAGAATCTCCACGCTACGCGCGAGCCGAGCGGCAATGCCTGCCATGAGAGCGAGGCAGATGGCTGCAGCATAGGCGCAACATGTCTCGAGAAACTCGAACGCGCCGAGCTTATGCATGAATATCATGATGCCCCCTTAGGTGGACACCAGGGCATTGTACGAACGATGCATCGGCTGAAAGAAAAATATGAGTGGCCAGGAATGAAGGAGGACGTCACCGCCCACATACGGCGTTGTGACAAATGCCAGAAAAATAAGGCGGGGAAAAACGCAAAGGCCCCGATGGTTAAGACAGACACACCAACACATGCATTTGAAAAATGTGCTGTCGATATCGTAGGACCTCTACCGATAACGCATAAAGGAAATAAATACATACTTACCTTCCAGGATTTATTATCAAAATATAGCCTCGCTATACCATTGCCAAATCAAGAAGCAAATACGGTAGCGAAGGCCCTTGCGACCGAAATAATATGCAAATTTGGCGCACCATCAGTAATCCTTTCGGACCAAGGCACAAATTTTCTGAGTGCAACTTTTAAAGGAGTATGCGAGTTATTTCGCATAGAAAAAATGCAAACTACAGCTTATCATCCTCAATCAAACGGAGCATTAGAGAGATCACACAGAACTCTCGCCGAATACCTCAAAAATTTCATCAGAGAGGATCAAAAGGATTGGGATGAGTAGTTACCATATGCGATGTTCACGTATAACACCACGCCCCACACAGTGACAAAAATCACACCGCATGAAATGATCTTCGGGGAGAAGGCGGAGCTACCAACGGCTCTAAAACAGGCCCCGCGGTTGACATATTCGCATGAGGATTATGCGGCAGAGTTAAGGGAACGCCTGCGGGCAGTATGGCAACGAGCCCGCGAGCGAGTGGAAGGGGCAAAAGACACAGCGAAAGAACAATACGATCGCAAGACGACGGCGAAAGAATACCGTCCAGGCGATAGAGTTCTTCTCCAAGACGAAACATTAAGGAGGGGACGATCGGCCAAACTCACACCCAAGTGGGTGGGGCCTTACACAGTAAAAAGCAAGGAAGAAAAGGAAACTTAAATTATCGGACGAGGAAGAAAAAACACACGGGTACATGCAAATAGGATCAAACCCTACATTACCCACTAAAAGAAACTGAGGATAATGGAGAGCGAAAAAGAAAAATGCAACAGAAAAGAGACAAGAATACGAACGAACAGAAATATATATAATAAACGAAACATAAAAATGTACATTACAGGTACATCAAAGAAATTAAAATAAATGAATTAATTTAAAATCAACCAATAAACAAAGAAAGAAAAATAAATAATATACGAATAATATAACATATGAATATATGGATCAAAAAAAAAAAAAACAACAAATATATAAATAAAATAAAAGATTAAATACTTTTAACGGTGACCGGCAGATAACGGCTGCCGGCCGAACGCACGCGCCCTGAAAAAGGAGAAAAAAATTGGAAAAAGGGAAAGGGAAAAAAAATAAATAAATTTTTAAACACATAATTCCTTTTGTTTTTCATATATTGTTACAAACAAACAAAAAAAAACAAAAAAAAAATATATATATATATATATATATACTGTAGAGCGCCCCTAATACAGCCACGGAGCTGGCTGCTGCCACCCACGGAAAAGGGCAGCCAGCCACCACATCCGCGGCCGGCTGAGCCACCACCCCTCCTCCGGGGTGACGTCACGATAAAAAAGGACACAAAGTCCAAGAACGTCCGCCGGCTCATATCCCCAAACCTCCTCCTCCCGGGCTTCAGGGGTATCGCGCGACAAATCGTCTACGGCTGCACGCAGCCGCGCTCGCCGGCGGCGAACCGCCACCGCGTGATTGATAAATTCCCTCATCCGCCATCGCAGGAGGGGAGTGTACGGGGGCCGTGTACGTTTCCGCAATCGGGGAGTCTGAAAAAAAAAAAAAAAAAAAAAAGGAACAACAACAAAAGTTAAACAAAGCAAGAAATAAAATCAACAACGATGAAAAAAAAAAAAAAAAAAAAAATTTTTTCAACCCCTACCAAAACAAATTCGACCTCCGCATCCTCGGTGCCAAAAACAACCGCACCCTGCTCAAAACGCCAATCTTCCATGATAATAGCGCTGAAAAAAAAAGAAAAATAAAATAAATAAATAAATAAATAACACACACGCCAAATATATCTAGAGACGCGGCAGCGTCTCGACGCCAAGTAATTAAAAAAAAAATTTCAAATCTCCCGCTAACTTCTCACGCTCAAGGCAACGCGCCGCTCTCTTATACTCTAAAACGGAGTTTTTATCTGTCAAACAGAAATTTAACTCGCTCGTTCTCGCACGCTTGTGCTTTAACCGAAAATCTAATGACACTTTAGTATAGGAATGATATGTTTCTCTTTCAAATGAGCCTACTCACATTACGATCCGTGGAGGCAATATATGCGTACTCATAATATTACGCTGCCGTTTTCGTGAAAAAATTATAAACCGATATATATATCACCTATGGGCCGCGATATATATATCACCTATGTCACGCTACGATTAAGGCGAGGGGGAGTCGGGAAGGGGAATTTTGATGTGTCAATAGTATAGTACACACACACATGACACTTTGAACGTTAAGAATGTCAAAAGTGTAAACAGCAGTGCGCGAAGTAATAAAAAAATATAAAATATAAAAAACGCTATGACGATTATGTCATTTTGAACATTTTATTTTAGTCAGTGATAAAGAAAAGATAATATATAAAACAGTGCGCGATGTGCATAAACGAATTATTTCGTAGTTTAGGTTAAGTCGAGAAAAAGTGTGCGTATTTATAAATATATTAAAACAATTTATGTATAATATAAAAAAAACCGTGTACATTAAATAAAGACAGCTTTATTTTTAACAATATTTCAGGTTTCCGTTTTCTTATTTCTTTTTATAATATAATAATGAATTTCTTGAATAATGTTTTTGAAATCATCTATCAAGTTTTTATAGAAAGGCTCTCGCTGATCTCGCTGATGGAAGTTTGCACCGAGTTGAGACGGAGAGAACATTTTTAGGATTTATCGCTTTACTTCGTTTAATTAGACGTGCCAATAGAGATTTATAAAAATCTCTGATTCGAAAAACATTCTGAATAAATATTGTGTTGAGCTTTTCTTGATAATGTTTTTGAAAAGTTTTCGACGAAGTTATTACACCGATCAATTATAAGGTTCGCACTGATGGAAGCTTGCACCGCGTTAAGACAGAGTGAACATTTTTTGTATTTATCACTTCACTTTGTGTATTTAGACGTGCCAATAAAGATTTATAGAAATCTCTGATCAGAAAAACATTCTGAATAAATATTGTACTGAGCTGTTCTTGAATAATGTTTTTGAAAATTTTAAAGTTATTACACCGATAGATTATAAAGCTCTCGCTGATGGAAGTTTGCACCGAGCTAATACGGAGTGAACATTTTTTGAATTTCGCTTTACTCTGTTCATTTGGACGTGCCAATATAGAGATTTGTAGAAATCTCTCGTCAGAAAAACATTTTTAATACATTTTGTATTCTCAATACATTTTGTACTGAGCTGTACTCGAATAATGTTTCCGGATCTGGAAAGTTTTCCACAAATTTATTACACCGATGGATTATAAGACTCTCGCTGATGGAAGTTTGCACCAAGCTAATACGGAGTAAATATTTTTTGGATTTTGCTTCACTGTGTTTATTAAGACATGCCAATATAGAGATTTATAGAAATCTCTGATCAGAAAAACATTCTGAATGTTTTTATTTTTATAGAAAGGCTCTCGCTGATCTCGCTGATGGAAGTTGCACCGCGTTGAGACAGAGTAAACATTTTTTGTATTTATCGCTTCACTTTATTTATTTAGACATCCGAATAGAGATTTATAGAAATCTCTGATCAGAAAAACATTCTGAATAAATATTGTGCTGAGTTTTCCTTAAATAATGTTTTTGAAAAGTTTTCTATCTGCGAAGTTATTACACCGATCGATTATAAGGTTCGCACTGATGGAAGTTGCACCGCGTTGAGACAGAGTGAAAATTTTTCGTATTTATCGCTTCACTTTGTATATTTAGACATCCGAATAGAGATTTATAGAAATCTCTGATCAGAAAAACATTCTGAATAAATATTGTGGTGAGTTTTCCCTAAATAATGTTTTTGAAAAGTTTTCTATCTACGAAGTTATTACACCGATCGATTATAAGGTTCGCGCTGATGGAAGTTGCACCGCGTTGAGACAGAGTGAACATTTTTCGTATTTATCGCTTCACTTTGTATATTTAGACATCCGAATAGAAATTTATAGAAATCTCTGATCAGAAAAACATTCTGAATAAATATTGTGCTGAGTTTTTCTTAAATAATGTTTTTGAAAAATTTTCTATCTGCAAAGTTATTACACCGATCGATTATAAGGTTCGCGCTGATGGAAGTTGCACCGCGTTGAGACAGAGTGAACATTTGTTGTATTTATCGCTTCACTTTGTACATTTAGACATCCGAATAGAGATTTATAGAAATCTCTGATCAGAAAAACATTCTGAATAAATATTGTGCTGAGTTTTCCTTAAATAATGTTTTTGAAAAGTGTTCTATCTGCGAAGTTATTACACCGATCGATTATAAGGTTCGCACTGATGGAAGTTGCACCGCGTTGAGACAGAGTGAAAATTGTTCGTATTTATCGCTTCACTTTGTATATTTAGACATCCGAATAGAGATTTATAGAAATCTCTGATCAGAAAAACATTCTGAATAAATATTGTGGTGAGTTTTCCTTAAATAATGTTTTTGAAAAGTTTTCTATCTACGAAGTTATTACACCGATCGATTATAAGGTTCGCGCTGATGGAAGTTGCACCGCGTTGAGACAGAGTGAACATTTTTCGTATTTATCGCTTCACTTCGTATATTTAGACATCCGAATAGAGATTTATAGAAATCTCTGATCAGAAAAACATTCTGAATAAATATTGTGGTGAGTTTTCCTTAAATAATGTTTTTGAAAAGTTTTCTATCTGCGAAGTTATTACACCGATCGATTATAAGGTTCGCACTGATGGAAGTTGCACCGCGTTGAGACAGAGTGAAAATTTTTCGTATTTATCGCTTCACTTTGTATATTTAGACATCCGAATAGAGATTTATAGAAATCTCTGATCAGAAAAACATTCTGAATAAATATTGTGGTGAGTTTTCCTTAAATAATGTTTTTGAAAAGTTTTCTATCTACGAAGTTATTACACCGATCGATTATAAGGTTCGCGCTGATGGAAGTTGCACCGCGTTGAGACAGAGTGAACATTTTTCGTATTTATCGCTTCACTTTGTATATTTAGACATCCGAATAGAGATTTATAGAAATCTCTGATCAGAAAAACATTCTGAATAAATATTGTGCTGAGTTTTCCTTAAATAATGTTTTTGAAAAGTGTTCTATCTGCGAAGTTATTACACCGATCGATTATAAGGTTCGCACTGATGGAAGTTGCACCGCGTTGAGACAGAGTGAAAATTGTTCGTATTTATCGCTTCACTTTGTATATTTAGACATCCGAATAGAGATTTATAGAAATCTCTGATCAGAAAAACATTCTGAATAAATATTGTGGTGAGTTTTCCTTAAATAATGTTTTTGAAAAGTTTTCTATCTACGAAGTTATTACACCGATCGATTATAAGGTTCGCGCTGATGAAAGTTGCACCGCGTTGAGACAGAGTGAACATTTTTCGTATTTATCGCTTCACTTCGTATATTTAGACATCCGAATAGAGATTTATAGAAATCTCTGATCAGAAAAACATTCTGAATAAATATTGTGGTGAGTTTTCCTTAAATAATGTTTTTGAAAAGTTTTCTATCTGCGAAGTTATTACACCGATCGATTATAAGGTTCGCACTGATGGAAGTTGCACCGCGTTGAGACAGAGTGAAAATTTTTCGTATTTATCGCTTCACTTTGTATATTTAGACATCCGAATAGAGATTTATAGAAATCTCTGATCAGAAAAACATTCTGAATAAATATTGTGGTGAGTTTTCCTTAAATAATGTTTTTGAAAAGTTTTCTATCTACGAAGTTATTACACCGATCGATTATAAGGTTCGCGCTGATGGAAGCTGCACCGCGTTGAGACAGAGTGAACATTTTTCGTATTTATCGCTTCACTTTGTATATTTAGACATCCGAATAGAGATTTATAGAAATCTCTGATCAGAAAAACATTCTGAATAAATATTGTGCTGAGTTTTTCTTAAATAATGTTTTTAAAAAATTTCCTATCTGCAAAGTTATTACACCGATCGATTATAAGGTTCGCGCTGATGGAAGTTGCACCGCGTTGAGACAGAGTGAACATTTGTTGTATTTATCGCGTCACTTTGTACATTTAGACATCCGAATAGAGATTTATAGAAATCTCTGATCAGAAAAACATTCTGAATAAATATTGTGCTGAGTTTTTCTTAAATAATGTTTTTGAAAAGTGTTCTATCTGCGAAGTTATTACACCGATCGATTATAAGGTTCGCACTGATGGAAGTTGCACCGCGTTGAGACAGAGTGAAAATTGTTCGTATTTATCGCTTCACTTTGTATATTTAGACATCCGAATAGAGATTTATAGAAATCTCTGATCAGAAAAACATTCTGAATAAATATTGTGGTGAGTTTTCCTTAAATAATGTTTTTGAAAAGTTTTCTATCTTCGAAGTTATTACACCGATCGATTATAAGGTTCGCGCTGATGGAAGTTGCACCGCGTTGAGACAGAGTGAACATTTTTCGTATTTATCGCTTCACTTCGTATATTTAGACATCCGAATAGAGATTTATAGAAATCTCTGATCAGAAAAACATTCTGAATAAATATTGTGGTGAGTTTTCCTTAAATAATGTTTTTGAAAAGTTTTCTATCTGCGAAGTTATTACACCGATCGATTATAAGGTTCGCACTGATGGAAGTTGCACCGCGTTGAGACAGAGTGAAAATTTTTCGTATTTATCGCTTCACTTTGTATATTTAGACATCCGAATAGAGATTTATAGAAATCTCTGATCAGAAAAACATTCTGAATAAATATTGTGGTGAGTTTTCCTTAAATAATGTTTTTGAAAAGTTTTCTATCTACGAAGTTATTACACCGATCGATTATAAGGTTCGCGCTGATGGAAGTTGCACCGCGTTGAGACAGAGTGAACATTTTTCGTATTTATCGCTTCACTTTGTATATTTAGACATCCGAATAGAGATTTATAGAAATCTCTGAGCAGAAAAACATTCTGAATAAATATTGTGCTGAGTTTTTCTTAAATAATGTTTTTGAAAAATTTTCTATCTGCAAAGTTATTACACCGATCGATTATAAGGTTCGCGCTGATGGAAGTTGCACCGCGTTGAGACAGAGTGAACATTTGTTGTATTTATCGCTTCACTTTGTACATTTAGACATCCGAATAGAGATTTATAGAAATCTCTGATCAGAAAAACATTCTGAATAAATATTGTGCTGAGTTTTCCTTAAATAATGTTTTTGAAAAGTGTTCTATCTGCGAAGTTATTACACCGATCGATTATAAGGTTCGCACTGATGGAAGTTGCACCGCGTTGAGACAGAGTGAAAATTGTTCGTATTTATCGCTTCACTTTGTATATTTAGACATCCGAATAGAGATTTATAGAAATCTCTGATCAGAAAAACATTCTGAATAAATATTGTGGTGAGTTTTCCTTAAATAATGTTTTTGAAAAGTTTTCTATCTACGAAGTTATTACACCGATCGATTATAAGGTTCGCGCTGATGGAAGTTGCACCGCGTTGAGACAGAGTGAACATTTTTCGTATTTATCGCTTCACTTCGTATATTTAGACATCCGAATAGAGATTTATAGAAATCTCTGATCAGAAAAACATTCTGAATAAATATTGTGGTGAGTTTTCCTTAAATAATGTTTTTGAAAAGTTTTCTATCTACGAAGTTATTACAACGATCGATTATAAGGTTCGCGCTGATGGAAGTTGCACCGCGTTGAGACAGAGTGAACATTTTTCGTATTTATCGCTTCACTTTGTATATTTAGACATCCGAATAGAGATTTATAGAAATCTCTGATCAGAAAAACATTCTGAATAAATATTGTGCTGAGTTTTTCTTAAATAATGTTTTTGAAAAATTTTCTATCTGCAAAGTTATTACACCGATCGATTATAAGGTTCGCGCTGATGGAAGTTGCACCGCGTTGAGACAGAGTGAACATTTGTTGTATTCATCGCTTCACTTTGTACATTTAGACATCCGAATAGAGATTTATAGAAATCTCTGATCAGAAAAACATTCTGAAGAAATATTGTGCTGAGCTTTTCTTGATAATGTTTTTGAAAATTTTTCTACGAAGTTAGCTAAGTACGGTATCTCGGTAAACGGTAATGGTTTACGTTCGGTATACGGTAAAAAAGAAAACAACACAAAGATTTTTTTTAATTTATTTATTTTATATTATTATATATTTTATATTTTTAATATTGGCCTCGGCCTCGACGAGTGGGGATCGTCGAAAATAGGATACGCGCTATCCGACACTCCGCCTCCCGCTGCCGCACCAAAAAACCGCTTCGGCGGCCGCGTTTTCTGGCTGAAAATAAATAAATAAACATTTTTACATTTTATTATAATTATAAAAATTATTCAAAAATTTGTAAAAAAAAAATATATTTACGTTTTCGTATTTTTGCTTCATCTTGGCGAATACCGCCCGTATTCGCCGCCGCCGCCGCTGCCGGTACCGAGGCCGGTGTCGTGGCCGGTGCCGCGGTCGACGCCGATGCCGGTGGTGCGGTCGGCTGCGAGGCTGGTGCCGATGCTGCTGCTTCAGTAACCTGCTCCATCTAGAAAAATTTCAAATATTCTTTTACTTATTAAAGTAATATTATCAAATATTTCTATTATGGTATGAAGACTTACCTCTTGCGCCGACATTTTGCTTATTATGACATGTCAATGTTCACTTGTTTTTATATCATAATAACAAGAAAATTTTTTGGTGAATCGAGTCGATTGGAAAATCGATAATCGATGAAAAAAACATAGATTGAAAAATGCATAATTTGATAATTTGATAATCATCATTAGTCATATTAATACCTCGTCGTATTGTTTTCCTTATAACGGAAAATCATGGTTGTTTCACGATAGTGTATCTTTAGGTGTTGTAACGATCGTGAGAGCATGCGATACTAGCGTCAATGTCATGTTTTAATTGAAAAATTATTATTTCCGTGTGGATCTTGATTTATCGAACACGAATCAATATTACATCGTTCGACGATCGCTAATTAATTAATTTCTTTGTTTGTTGGACTTCATTTCTTATAGGAATTATATGTTTCTCTTTCAAATAAGCCTACTGACATTACGTTCCGTGGAGGCAATATATGCGTACTCATAATATTACGCTGCCGTTTTCGTGAAAAAATTACATTACAAACCGATATATATACACCTATAGGCCGCGATATATATTTTACCTATGTCACGCTACGATTACGGCAAGGGTGAGTCGGGAAGGGGAATTTTGATCTGTCAAATAGTACGTCACACTTTGAACATTAAAAATGTCCAAAGTGACATAAACAGCAGTGCGCGAAGTAAATACATATAAATTATAAAGGATACGTCGTCGACGTTTTTACCTATAATATTTAAAAACGGTGATGACGATTTATTTCATTTCGAACATTTTACTTTAGAGTCAGTGATAATAATAATAATGTATATAAAACAGTGCGCTATGTGCATAAACGAATTATGTCGTTGTTGAGGTTAAGACAAGAAAGAGTGTGCGTATTTATAACAAATTAAGTGCAATGGATATATTGAAACAATACTATGTATAAAACCGTGTACATTAGATGACCATTAAAGATAGCTTTCTTTTCAACAATATTTTTGTTTTCTGTTTTCTTATTCTTTTTTATAATAATGAATTTCTTGAATAATGTTTTTAAAACGTTTTCTATGAAGTTATAAGGCTCTCGCTGATCTCGCTGATGGAAGTTGCACCGTGTTGAGATAGAGTGAACATTTTTTGTATTTTATATTTTCTACAATTTTGATATCCATAAGTTTTTCGCTAAAACGAATATTTAAGGTCCTACGCTTGTTACTGTAAGGGCACAGAGCAACGTAAAAATTGTATTTTGTAAACTCCTTTCTACACCACCACAGGGATAAAGTTTCAGGTGCATTTTTATGTGGCCCAATCAATATCGAAAATAAACATTGAATGCCACAATAATTGCGAAGGGGAAACCGACGATGTAGATTTGGCAGGACCATCGTCGAAAAAAAAAGAGTCTGAGGCTTGTGGAGAAAAAAACTCGCTTGAAGATTACATGAAAAAAAACGATATTTGCAACGAACTTGCAAGCGATGAAATATGGGGGTACCACGTAAAAAAACGCGCCAGAAACGTTACCCCTGTGGTGGTGTGGAAAAGAGTTTACAAAATACAATTTTTACGTTGCTCTGTGTCTTTACAGCAAGTGTAGGACCTTAAATATTCGTTCTAGCAGAAATTTTAGATATCAAAATTGTAGAGAACATAATTATGAACAACTTTGTTTATACATATTTACGTTCTAAAGTTAATAATAAACGAGATAATTCGATAATTCCCTGGCGGATTTGCCAACCACGATTTGGTGATAGGTATGTTTTGGACAACTGACATACCAGAAAATCGTAGTTTCCGTGGTTTGTTTGCAAACCAGAAAAACTACGATTTTGTGGTATATTATTTGTCCAATTTGTCCAAAACATACCTACCACGAAATCGTGGTTGGCAAATCCGCCAGGGTTTTCCCTTGATACATTTTTCCCGCTTAATTCGAAAAATATCGATCGCACGAGAAAAATGATGATGACTAAAATTGTTGAGAATTAAATTATCAACAATTTTAGTCCTTACCATTTTCGTTGAAAAGTTGAGACCGGTCGAGATATTGAGCAAAAACCATTTCTCTTTAAATGCAATATGGCGGTTAATGCATCGGCGGAATTTGGTCGACATGTTGAATTTAAACTACTATTGACCCCCCTTAAAAATTAGAACAATTAAATTGCTGCCCGGAATTTTTTCTATTTAGAATTTTAACCCCACTGAGCTATTATGTTTTCCTTGTAACGGAAAATAATGATTGTTTTACGATAGTGTATCTTTAGGTGTTGTAATGTCAGCTTTCGATCGAAAAAAGATTATTTCGGCCTGAATCTTGTTTCCTCAAACGCGGATCAATACTGCATCGTTTGTCAAACCCTAATTATTAATTTATATTCGAAATTTATTTTCTACAAATTGGTTTCAAATTATATATGTTAATATATGTCAAATATAAACGAGATAAATTGCTAATAAAAATGCAGCGCTTGTTGCTTACTTACACAAGAACTCGCAAAATATGAATTGCAAAGAACAACCTCCAAAAAAAATTACACATCATTTGATTTTCTATAATTTAAGTTATTACCATTTCTAGTAAAAAAAAGTCATATTTTTCGACTTATTGATCAAAACCCGACTTTCTATCAAATCAAAATGACTGACAATGCTTCGGAAGAATTTTATCTCCTTTTCAAATTAAGATTACGATCTATACTCCTCACGACTAGAAAAGAATTCGCTTAAGAATTTGTACGAAGTAAAACGTATAACGTGCCTGAGATAGATGCCACATCTTTTAGTCGCGACAATTTTTTATTGCGGCGGTGCGCCATGGGATCATCGCTAACTCGTAGAGTTTCAATTCTATCGAAAACAATTAGTAATGAATTTTGTAGAAAAATTTATTTTGCATATATATGATTTATACGATAACAATTTTTTCGTTTATTCAGGAAGAAAGCAGGCAAATTTACTTGTGATAAATCAATTGTCTGTAAATAACAAAGTTTCAATGAAAGTTATAGAAAATTGATAGACTTATTATGATGGTCCTAATCATTTTCTTTATTTTCTTTATAAAACTAATAATTTCGAAGATACATACGAAAAAACACTTCCAACAACTTCCCGCAAAATTTTACTTCTCACTTATAATTATAATACATGGGTGTGTATGAAAAAAAAAGTTTGGTTATTGTCGTTAATAACTTCACAACGTAGCTCCTTTTTACCACTTTATGTTCTACCATTCCGGCTTTTTCTATGGTTGTTTATAGCAACGCATGTTCATTTTTTTTCCTCGCGTCAGTCAGTGAATGTGAGTAATATATATTACAGTGAAAAGTGAGTTCTCATCAAATTACGGCATTATATTAAAAATATTCGGTGAGTATCTTTAATTAATTTTATATTGTTATCACTTTATCATTTATTTTCTATCACGCTATGCTTTGTTGAAATGATAATTTCAACAAAGCGAAATTTGCACCGCGTTATGACGGAGTGAACATTTTTTGAATTTTTCGTTTCACTTTGTATATTTAGACATCCGAATAGAGATTTATAGAAATCTCTGATCAGAAAAACATTCTGAATAAATATTGTGCTGAGTTTTACTTAAATAATGTTTTTGAAAAGTTTTCTATCTACGAAGTTATTACACCGATCGATTATAAGGTTCGCGCTGATGGAAGTTGCACCGCGTTGAGACAGAGTGAACATTTTTCGTATTTATCGCTTCACTTTGTATATTTAGACATCCGAATAGAGATTTATAGAAATCTCTGATCAGAAAAACATTCTGAATAAATATTGTGGTGAGTTTTCCTTAAATAATGTTTTTGAAAAGTTTTCTATCTACGAAGTTATTACACCGATGGATTATAAGGTTCGCGCTGATGGAAGTTGCACCGCGTTGAGACAGAGTGAACATTTTTTGCATTTATCGCTTCACTTTGTTTATTTAGACGTGCCAATAGAGATTTATAGAAATCTCTGATCAGAAAAACATTCTGAATAAATATTGTGGTGAGTTTTCCTTAAATAATGTTTTTGAAAAGTTTTCTATCTAAGAAGTTATTACACCGATCGATTATCAGGTTCGCGCTGATGGAAGTTGCACCGCGTTGAGACAGAGTAAACATTTTTTGTATTTATCGCTTCACTTTGTATATTTAGACATCCGAATAGAGATTTATAGAAATCTCTGATCAGAAAAACATTCTGAATAAATATTGTGGTGATTTTTCCTTAAATAATGTTTTTGAAAAGTTTTCTATCTACGAAGTTATTACACCGATCGATTATAAGGTTCGCGCTGATGGTAGTTTGCACCGCGTTGAGACAGAGTGAACATTTTTTGCACTTAACGCTTCACTTTGTATATTTAGACATCCGAATAGAGATTTATAGAAATCTCTGATCAGAAAATTGTGCTGAGTTTTTCTTAAATAATGTTTTTGAAAAGTTTTCTATCTGCGAAATTATTACACCGATCGATTATAAGGTTCGCGCTGATGGAAGTTGCACCGCGTTGAGACAGAGTGAACATTTTTTGCATTTATCGCTTCACTTTGTTTATTTGGACGTCCCAATAGAGATTTATAGAAATCTCTGATCAGAAAAACATTCTGAATAAATATTGTGGTGAGTTTTCCTTAAATAATGTTTTTGAAAAGTTTTCTATCTACGAAGTTATTACACCGATCGATTATAAGGTTCGCGCTGATGGAAGTTGCACCGCGTTGAGACAGAGTGAACATTTTTCGTATTTATCGCTTCACTTTGTATATTTAGACATCCGAATAGAGATTTATAGAAATCTCTAATCAGAAAAACATTCTGAATAAATATTGTGGTGAGTTTTCCTTAAATAATGTTTTTGAAAAGTTTTCTATCTACGAAGTTATTACACCGATGGATTATAAGGTTCGCGCTGATGGAAGTTGCACCGCGTTGAGACAGAGTGAACATTTTTTGTATTTATCGCTTCACTTTGTATATTTAGACATCCGAATAGAGATTTATAGAAATCTCTGATCAGAAAAACATTTTGAATAAATATTGTGGTGATTTTTCCTTAAATGATGTTTTTGAAAAGTTTTCTATCTACGAAGTTATTACACCGATCGATTATAAGGTTCGCGCTGATGGTAGTTTGCACCGCGTTGAGACAGAGTGAATATTTTTTGCACTTAACGCTTCACTTTGTATATTTAGACATCCGAATACAGATTTATAGAAATCTCTGATCAGAAAATTGTGCTGAGTTTTTCTTAAATAATGTTTTTGAAAAGTTTTCTATCTGCGAAATTATTACACCGATCGATTATAAGGTTCGCGCTGATGGAAGTTGCACCGCGTTCAGACAGAGTGAACATTTTTTGCATTTATCGCTTCACTTTGTTTATTTGGACGTGCCAATAGAGATTTATAGAAATCTCTGATCAGAAAAACATTCTGAATAAATATTGTGGTGAGTTTTCCTTAAATAATGTTTTTGAAAAGTTTTCTATCTACGAAGTTATTACACCGATCGATTATAAGGTTCGCGCTGATGGAAGTTGCACCTCGTTGAGACAGAGTGAAAATTTTTCGTATTTATCGCTTCACTTTGTATATTTAGACATCCGAATAGAGATTTATAGAAATCTCTGATCAGAAAAACATTCTGAATAAATATAGTGGTGAGTTTTCCTTAAATAATGTTTTTGAAAAGTTTTCTATCTACGAAGTTATTACACCGATTTATTATAAGGTTCGCGCTGATGGAAGTTGCACCGCGTTGAGACAGAGTGAACATTTTTTGCACTTATCGCTTCACTTTGTATATTTAGACATCCGAATAGAGATTTATAGAAATCTCTGATCAGAAAATTGTGCTGAGTTTTTCTTCAATAATGTTTTTAAAAAGTTTTCGATCTGCGAAATTATTACACCGATCGATTATAAGGTTCGCGCTGATGGAAGTTGCACCGCGTTGAGACAGAGTAAACATTTTTTGTATTTATCGCTTCACTTTATTTATTTAGACATCCGAATAGAGATTTATAGAAATCTCTGATCAGAAAAACATTCTGAATAAATATTGTGGTGATTTTTCCTTAAATAATGTTTTTGAAAAGTTTTCTATCTACGAAGTTATTACACCGATCGATTATAAGGTTCGCGCTGATGGTAGTTTGCACCGCGTTGAGACAGAGTGAATATTTTTTGCACTTAACGCTTCACTTTGTATATTTAGACATCCGAATAGAGATTTATAGAAATCTCTGATCAGAAAATTGTGCTGAGTTTTTCTTAAATAATGTTTTTGAAAAGTTTTCTATCTGCGAAATTATTACACCGATCGATTATAAGGTTCGCGCTGATGGAAGTTGCACCGCGTTGAGACAGAGTGAACATTTTTTGCATTTATCGCTTCACTTTGTTTATTTGGACGTGCCAATAGAGATTTATAGAAATCTCTGATCAGAAAAACATTCTGAATAAATATTGTGGTGAGTTTTCCTTAAATAATGTTTTTGAAAAGTTTTCTATCTACGAAGTTATTACACCGATCGATTATAAGGTTCGCGCTGATGGAAGTTGCACCGCGTTGAGACAGAGTGAAAATTTTTCGTATTTATCGCTTCACTTTGTATATTTAGACATCCGAATAGAGATTTATAGAAATCTCTGATCAGAAAAACATTCTGAATAAATATTGTGCTGAGTTTTCCTTAAATAATGTTTTTGAAAAGTTTTCTATCTACGAAGTTATTACACCGATGGATTATAAGGTTCGCGCTGATGGAAGTTCCACCGCGTTGAGACAGAGTGAACATTTTTTGCACATATCGCGTCACTTTGTATACTAAGACATCCGAATAGAGATTTATAGAAATCTCTGATCAGAAAATTGTGCTGAGTTTTTCTTAAATAATGTTTTTAAAAAGTTTTCAATCTGCGAAATTATTACACCGATCGATTATAAGGTTCGCGCTGATGGAAGTTGCACCGCGTTGAGACAGAGTAAACATTTTTTGTATTTATCGCTTCACTTTATTTATTTAGACATCCGAATAGAGATTTATAGAAATCTCTGATCAGAAAAACATTCTGAATAAATATTGTGGTGATTTTTCCTTAAATAATGTTTTTGAAAAGTTTTCTATCTACGAAGTTATTACACCGATCGATTATAAGGTTCGCACTGATGGAAGTTGCACCGCGTTGAGAGAGAGTGAACATTTTTTGTATTTATCGCTTCACTTTGTTTATTGAGACGTGCCAATAGAGATTTATAGATATCTCTGATCAGAAAAACATTCTGAATAAATATTGTGATGAGTTTTCCTTAAATAATGTTTTTGAAAAGTTTTCTATCTACGAAGTTATTACACCGATCGATTATAAGGTTCGCGCTGATGGAAGTTGCACCGCGTTGAGACAGAGTGAAAATTTTTCGTATTTATCGCTTCACTTTGTATATTTAGACATCCGAATAGAGATTTATAGAAATCTCTGATCAGAAAAACATTCTGAATAAATATTGTGCTGAGTTTTCCTTAAATAATGTTTTTGAAAAGTTTTCTATCTACGAAGTTATTACACCGATGGATTATAAGGTTCGCGCTGATGGAAGTTCCACCGCGTTGAGACAGAGTGAAC
Organism: Heteropelma amictum; assembly: GCA_959613375.1. NCBI lineage: Eukaryota > Metazoa > Arthropoda > Insecta > Hymenoptera > Ichneumonidae > Heteropelma > Heteropelma amictum. The sequence continues at coordinate 6,352,199 of OY390727.1, forward strand.
ATTTTTTGCACATATCGCTTCACTTTGTATACTAAGACATCCGAATAGAGATTTATAGAAATCTCTGATCAGAAAATTGTGCTGAGTTTTTCTTAAATAATGTTTTTAAAAAGTTTTCAATCTGCGAAATTATTACACCGATCGATTATAAGGTTCGCGCTGATGGAAGTTGCACCGCGTTGAGACAGAGTAAACATTTTTTGTATTTATCGCTTCACTTTATTTATTTAGACATCCGAATAGAGATTTATAGAAATCTCTGATCAGAAAAACATTCTGAATAAATATTGTGGTGATTTTTCCTTAAATAATGTTTTTGAAAAGTTTTCTATCTACGAAGTTATTACACCGATCGATTATAAGGTTCGCACTGATGGAAGTTGCACCGCGTTGAGAGAGAGTGAACATTTTTTGTATTTATCGCTTCACTTTGTTTATTTAGACGTGCCAATAGAGATTTATAGATATCTCTGATCAGAAAAACATTCTGAATAAATATTGTGGTGAGTTTTCCTTAAATAATGTTTTTGAAAAGTTTTCTATCTACGAAGATATTACACCGATCGATTATAAGGTTCGCGCTGATGGTAGTTTGCACCGCGTTGAGACAGAGTGAACATTTTTTGTATTTATCGCTTCACTTTGTATATTTAGACATCCGAATAGAGATTTATAGAAATCTCTGATCAGAAAAACATTCTGAATAAATATTGTGGTGAGTTTTCCTTAAATAATGTTTTTGAAAAGTTTTCTATCTACGAAGTTATTACACCGATGGATTATAAGGTTCGCGCTGATGGAAGTTGCACCGCGTTGAGACAGAGTGAACATTTTTTGTATTTATCGCTTCACTTTGTATATTTAGACATCCGAATAGAGATTTATAGAAATCTCTGATCAGAAAAACATTTTGAATAAATATTGTGGTGATTTTTCCTTAAATAATGTTTTTGAAAAGTTTTCTATCTACGAAGTTATTACACCGATCGATTATAAGGTTCGCGCTGATGGTAGTTTGCACCGCGTTGAGACAGAGTGAATATTTTTTGCACTTAACGCTTCACTTTGTATATTTAGACATCCGAATAGAGATTTATAGAAATCTCTGATCAGAAAATTGTGCTGAGTTTTTCTTAAATAATGTTTTTGAAAAGTTTTCTATCTGCGAAATTATTACACCGATCGATTATAAGGTTCGCGCTGATGGAAGTTGCACCGCGTTGAGACAGAGTGAACATTTTTTGCATTTATCGCTTCACTTTGTTTATTTGGACGTGATAATAGAGATTTATAGAAATCTCTGATCAGAAAAACATTCTGAATAAATATTGTGGTGAGTTTTCCTTAAATAATGTTTTTGAAAAGTTTTCTATCTACGAAGTTATTACACCGATCGATTATAAGGTTCGCGCTGATGGAAGTTGCACCTCGTTGAGACAGAGTGAAAATTTTTCGTATTTATCGCTTCACTTTGTATATTTAGACATCCGAATAGAGATTTATAGAAATCTCTGATCAGAAAAACATTCTGAATAAATATAGTGGTGAGTTTTCCTTAAATAATGTTTTTGAAAAGTTTTCTATCTACGAAGTTATTACACCGATTTATTATAAGGTTCGCGCTGATGGAAGTTGCACCGCGTTGAGACAGAGTGAACATTTTTTGCACTTATCGCTTCACTTTGTATATTTAGACATCCGAATAGAGATTTATAGAAATCTCTGATCAGAAAATTGTGCTGAGTTTTTCTTAAATAATGTTTTTAAAAAGTTTTCAATCTGCGAAATTATTACACCGATCGATTATAAGGTTCGCGCTGATGGAAGTTGCACCGCGTTGAGACAGAGTAAACATTTTTTGTATTTATCGCTTCACTTTATTTATTTAGACATCCGAATAGAGATTTATAGAAATCTCTGATCAGAAAAACATTCTGAATAAATATTGTGGTGATTTTTCCTTAAATAATGTTTTTGAAAAGTTTTCTATCTACGAAGTTATTACACCGATCGATTATAAGGTTCGCGCTGATGGTAGTTTGCACCGCGTTGAGACAGAGTGAATATTTTTTGCACTTAACGCTTCACTTTGTATATTTAGACATCCGAATAGAGATTTATAGAAATCTCTGATCAGAAAATTGTGCTGAGTTTTTCTTAAATAATGTTTTTGAAAAGTTTTCTATCTGCGAAATTATTACACCGATCGATTATAAGGTTCGCGCTGATGGAAGTTGCACCGCGTTGAGACAGAGTGAACATTTTTTGCATTTATCGCTTCACTTTGTTTATTTGGACGTGCCAATAGAGATTTATAGAAATCTCTGATCAGAAAAACATTCTGAATAAATATTGTGGTGAGTTTTCCTTAAATAATGTTTTTGAAAAGTTTTCTATCTACGAAGTTATTACACCGATCGATTATAAGGTTCGCGCTGATGGAAGTTGCACCGCGTTGAGACAGAGTGAAAATTTTTCGTATTTATCGCTTCACTTTGTATATTTAGACATCCGAATAGAGATTTATAGAAATCTCTGATCAGAAAAACATTCTGAATAAATATTGTGCTGAGTTTTCCTTAAATAATGTTTTTGAAAAGTTTTCTATCTACGAAGTTATTACACCGATGGATTATAAGGTTCGCGCTGATGGAAGTTCCACCGCGTTGAGACAGAGTGAACATTTTTTGCACATATCGCTTCACTTTGTATACTAAGACATCCGAATAGAGATTTATAGAAATCTCTGATCAGAAAATTGTGCTGAGTTTTTCTTAAATAATGTTTTTATAAAGTTTTCAATCTGCGAAATTATTACACCGATCGATTATAAGGTTCGCGCTGATGGAAGTTGCACCGCGTTGAGACAGAGTAAACATTTTTTGTATTTATCGCTTCACTTTATTTATTTAGACATCCGAATAGAGATTTATAGAAATCTCTGATCAGAAAAACATTCTGAATAAATATTGTGGTGATTTTTCCTTAAATAATGTTTTTGAAAAGTTTTCTATCTACGAAGTTATTACACCGATCGATTATAAGGTTCGCACTGATGGAAGTTACACCGCGTTGAGAGAGAGTGAACATTTTTTGTATTTATCGCTTCACTTTGTTTATTTAGACGTGCCAATAGAGATTTATAGATATCTCTGATCAGAAAAACATTCTGAATAAATATTGTGGTGAGTTTTCCTTAAATAATGTTTTTGAAAAGTTTTCTATCTACGAAGTTATTACACCGATCGATTATAAGGTTCGCGCTGATGGAAGTTGCACCTCGTTGAGACAGAGTGAAAATTTTTCGTATTTATCGCTTCACTTTGTATATTTAGACATCCGAATAGAGATTTATAGAAATCTCTGATCAGAAAAACATTCTGAATAAATATAGTGGTGAGTTTTCCTTAAATAATGTTTTTGAAAAGTTTTCTATCTACGAAGTTATTACACCGATTTATTATAAGGTTCGCGCTGATGGAAGTTGCACCGCGTTGAGACAGAGTGAACATTTTTTGCACTTATCGCTTCACTTTGTATATTTAGACATCCGAATAGAGATTTATAGAAATCTCTGATCAGAAAATTGTGCTGAGTTTTTCTTAAATAATGTTTTTAAAAAGTTTTCAATCTGCGAAATTATTACACCGATCGATTATAAGGTTCGCGCTGATGGAAGTTGCACCGCGTTGAGACAGAGTAAACATTTTTTGTATTTATCGCTTCACTTTATTTATTTAGACATCCGAATAGAGATTTATAGAAATCTCTGATCAGAAAAACATTCTGAATAAATATTGTGGTGATTTTTCCTTAAATAATGTTTTTGAAAAGTTTTCTATCTACGAAGTTATTACACCGATCGATTATAAGGTTCGCGCTGATGGTAGTTTGCACCGCGTTGAGACAGAGTGAATATTTTTTGCACTTAACGCTTCACTTTGTATATTTAGACATCCGAATAGAGATTTATAGAAATCTCTGATCAGAAAATTGTGCTGAGTTTTTCTTAAATAATGTTTTTGAAAAGTTTTCTATCTGCGAAATTATTACACCGATCGATTATAAGGTTCGCGCTGATGGAAGTTGCACCGCGTTGAGACAGAGTGAACATTTTTTGCATTTATCGCTTCACTTTGTTTATTTGGACGTGCCAATAGAGATTTATAGAAATCTCTGATCAGAAAAACATTCTGAATAAATATTGTGGTGAGTTTTCCTTAAATAATGTTTTTGAAAAGTTTTCTATCTACGAAGTTATTACACCGATCGATTATAAGGTTCGCGCTGATGGAAGTTGCACCGCGTTGAGACAGAGTGAAAATTTTTCGTATTTATCGCTTCACTTTGTATATTTAGACATCCGAATAGAGATTTATAGAAATCTCTGATCAGAAAAACATTCTGAATAAATATTGTGCTGAGTTTTCCTTAAATAATGTTTTTGAAAAGTTTTCTATCTACGAAGTTATTACACCGATGGATTATAAGGTTCGCGCTGATGGAAGTTCCACCGCGTTGAGACAGAGTGAACATTTTTTGCACGTATCGCTTCACTTTGTATACTAAGACATCCGAATAGAGATTTATAGAAATCTCTGATCAGAAAATTGTGCTGAGTTTTTCTTAAATAATGTTTTTATAAAGTTTTCAATCTGCGAAATTATTACACCGATCGATTATAAGGTTCGCGCTGATGGAAGTTGCACCGCGTTGAGACAGAGTAAACATTTTTTGTATTTATCGCTTCACTTTATTTATTTAGACATCCGAATAGAGATTTATAGAAATCTCTGATCAGAAAAACATTCTGAATAAATATTGTGGTGATTTTTCCTTAAATAATGTTTTTGAAAAGTTTTCTATCTACGAAGTTATTACACCGATCGATTATAAGGTTCGCACTGATGGAAGTTACACCGCGTTGAGAGAGAGTGAACATTTTTTGTATTTATCGCTTCACTTTGTTTATTTAGACGTGCCAATAGAGATTTATAGATATCTCTGATCAGAAAAACATTCTGAATAAATATTGTGGTGAGTTTTCCTTAAATAATGTTTTTGAAAAGTTTTCTATCTACGAAGATATTACACCGATCGATTATAAGGTTCGCGCTGATGGTAGTTTGCACCGCGTTGAGACAGAGTGAACATTTTTTGTATTTATCGCTTCACTTTGTATATTTAGACATCCGAATAGAGATTTATAGAAATCTCTGATCAGAAAAACATTCTGAATAAATATTGTGCTGAGTTTTTCTTAAATAATGTTTTTGAAAAGTTTTGTATCTACGAAGTTATTACACCGATCGATTATAAGGTTCGCGCTGATGGAAGTTGCACCGCGTTGAGACAGAGTGAAAATTTTTCGTATTTATCGCTTCACTTTGTATATTTAGACATCCGAATAGAGATTTATAGAAATCTCTGATCAGAAAAACATTCTGAATAAATATTGTGCTGAGTTTTCCTTAAATAATGTTTTTGAAAAGTTTTCTATCTACGAAGTTATTACACCGATGGATTATAAGGTTCGCGCTGATGGAAGTTTGCACCGCGTTAAGACAGAGTGGACATGTTTCGTATTTTTATAAACATACGGGGTGAGGCAACAACTTTCATCAGTACAAATATTTTCTCAAATATCGGACTTGGAAAAAAACTTTGAAACAAAAGTTGCATAGTTCGCAGAGGGTCATCGAATGGTGGCTACGAGCTTTATCCGTGCGGCGGTGCTTTAAAGATTCCAAGGTCACATTTATTTTTTCAAATGGGATCATCATGTTTTTTCTTCAGAATTCCATTAAAGAACCCAAAAAAAGTTCACACATTGATTTTCAGAAAAATTCATTCTGAAGAAAAAAAACATGATGATCCCATTTTATAAAATAGAGGTGACCTTGAAATCTTCAACCCAAACACGGATGAAGCTCATAGTCATCATTTGATGAGCCTCTGCGAACTATGCAATTATTGCTTGAAAAGTTTTTTTTTAAGTCCGATTTTTGAGGAAATGTTTCTACTGATGAAAGTTGTTGTCTCACCCTGTATATGGCAGTGTATGATCGAAACTATACGATAATACGCTGAATTACAGTTCGATTAAAATACATTTTTACGGTTATTGGGCTAACTTGCAGAACGGTGATGGTTTTTCTGTTTCAGTTTTTCGATTCCCATTGTAATATCAAGTAATTTATTCACTTATTTACTTTCTATTCTCTCTTTCAACTATTTCTCTCAATTTTCTTCATTTCTTTTTTTTTTGTCGAGTGCCAAGAAAAAAATTGTTTGGCAGCTTTTAGCGCCTTTAGCGACTTTTAAAAGGCGCTTCAAAGCGTTTTAACGCATTTAGCGCTGTAAAGCGCTTCGACGATTAAAAAACATTTTTTCTGCGCCTTCATTGATATGATGGCTCAATCGGCATCGGTAGACTATAAAATGCCGCACATCGATTGTATTACGAATGGCGACTGGCTTGATGATGAACATATTGAAGCATTTGCTGCGTTATTTAACGCCGCCGGTAATGGTAGATTTCAAATGCAACCGCAATTGAATATTTACGTTCCTGAGAATATACAACCTGTTCTACAGAATCAGAAACACGTCCAAATATTGTTCAGTTGTAGTGAGCTGGTTTCAAAAAATCTCACCGAGCCATCTAATGGTCATTGGGTTTGCAGTTATTATGACGGGTCCAACATTTTTATATACGATTCGGCTCGTTCTACTAAATTGCACCCGCTTAACAGATTGTATTTGGAAAAACTCTTTCCTTTTTATAATTTTGACAAAATCGGAGCTGTTTTGTTTCCGTCTGTTGATCGACAGCCAAATGGAAATGATTGCGCCTTGTACGCGATGGCATATGCGGTGTCAATCTTGTACGATTTAAAACCTGAAAATGTACGATATTCAAATCCGCAAATGCGTTCCCATTTATTGAAAATGCTTCAGTATAACCGAATTGAACATTTTCCAACGGATGTCTCTGATACGAACGTCATAGCATCTTTGACCAAAATTGAGAAAAAAAAGCAGATTCAGAAACGGAAAAGAGCCCAGAGATCCAACTCAAAAAAATTGTGTGTCGGTAAAATAGCTCAGAAAGACAGTAGCATTCACGAAAATGATCGTGTTAGCAACGGTCAATGCTTTTACGATAAGCAAATTGAAGGGTGCGCTCCAGGATGTCATGCAGCTGAAGATGATGTACGTCAGATGGAACCTCCGTTCACTGTCATTAATCCTGAGCGAATAGAATCTGCACCCCAAGAATGCACTACAACTGCTGAGTGGCTCGATGATGAACATATTGAAATGTTTACTGCGTTATTTAACGCTGCTGCTGATGGTGTATTCCAAATGCAACCGCAGTTGAATATTCACGCTCTCGACAATATACAACCGGTTCCACAAAATAAAAAACACGTCCAATTGTTGTTCAGTTGTAGTGAGCTGGTTTCAAAAAATCTCACTGAATCAGCTAATGGTCATTGGCTTTGCAGTTTTTATGACGGTCGCAAAATGTTCATATACGATCCAGCTCGTTCCAGCAACTTGCACCCGCTCCATAGACTGTATTTGGAAAAACTCTTTCCTTTTTATAATTTTGATAAAGTCGGCGCCGTTTTCTTTCCGTCTGTTGATCGACAGCCAAATGGAAATGATAGCGCATTGTACGCGATGGCATATGCGGTGTCAATATTGTACCATTTGAAACCCGAAAATGTACGTTACTCGAATCCGCAAATGCATTCTCACGTATTGAAAATGGTTCAGTGTAATCTAATTGAACACTTTCCAACGGATGTCTCCGACATAAACGTCATAGAGTCTTTGACCAAAACAATAAAAAAATGGCAAGTTAATACACGAAAAAGAGCTCAGAAGTTCCAAGCTAAAAGATTGTGTATCGCGCCTGATGCAGATTTGGAATTTGTACAATCTCAGATTTCTCATATTCAATATAGCAGCGAATTTAAGCCTTCTATCGTAGAAGTCAATGATAATTCGAGTGACGCGAATGTTGACATTGAACCGTTTGAAGTTCGGCAAAGACGCCTTATCCGCGATGGATTGAAGTTGAACGCAGATCATATCGAAAAATTTCATGAAATTTTGAGACTGGTGTCTGGTTCAACATTCGAGCCACGCTCTCCATGGCATCTTTATCATCTCGAAAGAATTAATGCTGTCCCTCAGAATAATAAACACATACAGATTTTATTCAGCTGTGATGAGTTGAATCCATCAGGATATCAACCTCATGTGAATGGTCATTGGGTGTGTTATTATTACGATACAGAAAAGATATTTATCTACGATTCAATTGGTGGTAAAGATTTGCATCACTACCACAAGATTTTTCTGCAAAAATTGTTTCCCTTTTACGATTTTGACAGACCCAATTCAATCATTTTTCCGTTGGTTGATCAACAACAAAACGGTAATGATTGCGGAGTATTTGCAATAGCATACGCCGTGTCATTATTTTTGGGTAGAAGTCCTCAGCATATTACGTATGATCATGCGAAAATGCGTGAGCATTGTCTGAGAATGTTCGACTCGAAGATAATTCAACCTTTTGCAAGTGTTCTATTCGCCAATGTCATGCCGCAAGAGAGAAAAAATTTAAATTCAATAAATTTGAATCTTCGGTAGCGGAACATATCAATACGCCTGAACTTGATAGTCATCTGATTGACAGTATTCCTGTTGCGATATCATCGGTGGATGCTAATAATAACTTGTTTCAAAGTGATAGCAAGTCATGTCATGTGATACAGAAAGAAAATGAAAGTATTCAATGCAATAAAAACAATAGGCATTGTGGGACACGAAAATATCGTAATGTTATAAAAAGAATGCATACGGCGCGAAGTTATGCGAATAAAAAAGGTCTTCGGCAAATAGAAGCTTGCAATAAAATTAAAAAGAAATATTGTACTTTTGTTAACCGTAATACTTGGATCAAAACGAAGTATACAGAAGGAAAATATATCGAAAATTTGTCAAATTGTTTAACGGGTAAACCCGTTGATCGTCGGGTTGAGTCTGAACGAATCATAACGTGGTGTTATTCCGTTAGACGAACGTATGTTAGTCAAATGAAAGCCATCCTTAAGGATACGAAAGAAAAGATCGAGGTTTGTTTAACTCGTTTTGCAGAGTGTCAATCTACGAATGTGGGCGATCACATTTCGATATTATGTGGAGAATCGTTGCATAACGCTTCATCCGAAGCTTATTTTGGTGAAGCTACTTATAGTGCACCTATCCTAGCGGACCCCGTAGTGATGAACGTCGAGGGGAAAGCAGACAATGTATTGCCTTTGGTAGGTAAAAAGAAAGGGCAAAAAACGTGGAAATGCAGCGAATCCTGTAAAGTTCATGATTTCGACGTTGCTAATAATTTGCTTGAATATTTTAAACAATTTACAAATTGTAATTTGAGGAAGCTGTCCACCTTCTTCAATCGTTTTCACAAGTGTTCAAACAACGTGAATGTGAACAAACTTGGCCACTCTCACGGTTGTTATATTGATCCAAAATCTTGTACTTCGAAATTTTTCGCTGTGCAAATTCTATCACCACATTTTCCGGCGATTCGACGTATTCTCAGATCGATTTATCATCTTTTTTATTTATTCAAGCGGTTATCCGAAGTGGATGAGGCGTTGAATAATACCGATATCCAAACGCTCCGGCAAATTGCCGATAAAGCTGAGAAAAAAGCGCAAGCTTTTAAGATACATATTCAGGAAATCGATCTAGATGAGAGCAGCATCAGATTGAATTTGAAATCGGCGTTTCGAGCGTTCACAAAGCGTGTGATGGACGTACCTTGTTTAGCGTGTATTTCATGTGAAAAGCTGTGTGTAAAAAGTAATGTTATCCAGATCAGGGTATCGAAAGTTTTACAATATGGAAGTGCATGGCACAAGCTTATGGATTTTCTCGGTGAGCAAGTCGTTGTTGATGAAAACAATTATATTTGTCGTTATTGTCATGGAAAATTCCGTGAAAATAAAATTCCACCGCCGTGCATCCTGAATAAATTATACGTCCGACCGGTACCATCAGACATTTTCGATCTCAATGAGTACGAAAAAATTTTGATCCAACGAGCTAAATCATTTCAAGTAGTCCAACGATTAGGAACAGTCATGAATAAAGGATTGCCTCATAGGCATCTCGTTCCAAAATCAGTAGGCACAAGTTTTATTTTACCGTTGCCGATCGAGGAAACTTTGAAAAAAATTTGTCCACCCAATGAATCAATTAATCCTAATCATGAATTTTACATAATGGTTCGTGGTGTTCCGACCAAATCCAAAATAGTTTGGGAAAGGTTGGTTAATGTTGGAAAAGTGTGGAGTGTGTTGAAGTGGTTGAAATCGAATAATCCATTTTATTCAGAAATCCAGATGCCCAATTCGGCTGACAACTTATTGACTGACAATTTAAATATTGTTGAATTTTCAGAAAAAGAAAAATGTGTCAGAAATGAAACGGGTGAACCCGCAGTCGAGTTAGATAAACAGGATAAAGTTGCGCTTCTTACCAACGTTTCGCAATCGAATGAATATTATGATAATTTTACTATTTATCCGATGCACGAGCGACGAATAGATATTTCTGCAACGAAACTGTATCAAATGTTGAAAGTCCATGATATCCCTTTGGATAAACGACTCGAACACTTGGACCTCCAGTGCTTCCCCGATTTATTTCCATATGGCGAAAATGGACAGAACGCAGAAAGAGAAGTACCTATATCGGATTTTGAATTCTTCAAATCGCGCTTCATGTCTAAACATTCGCAGTTTCGATTAAATATTCAATATCTGTTTTATGCATTGAATAATAATAATATTCGCCAAATGAATGCAGGTATATTTCACAAAATGAACGTGGTAAATCCTCGTGATAAGTATACTGTGAGAAATTATCTTCGTGAGCTGTCGGAAGGGCAACTTGAATCGAACTGGAATACGATATTTTCCAGATTACGGAATACGGAACAGTACTGGAAAATACCTAGAAGTAATTTGAGGTGTATGACGCGTAATTATGGTCCAGCTACGTGGTTTCTAACTATTAGCCCTGCTGAATGGTTGTGGGAAGACTTGATTGATCATCTCCGCGAATTACATGATATTGCTCCAACACGAAAGATCAATCCGATGGAGCTCATTGTGTCTGATCCAATAGCTACATCCAGATTTGTGGATATAAAGTTTAAAGCTATGTTGGACTCTATTTGTTCCTCTGATAATCCCATTGGCAAAGTAACGCACTATTTCTGGCGGAGAGAATACCAGAGTAGGGGAGCGCAACATTTTCATCTTTTGATTTGGATTGAGAATGCTCCAATAATTGGTGAATCCTCAACAGAAGAAATTGCTTCGTTTATTTGAAAGTATGTTACTTGTAGAATGCCAGATCAAAATGTTTCACCACTATTATACAGACGCGTGCGGTCTCATCAAACTCACAAACATAACTCGTATTGCATGCGAAACAAAAAGACGAAGACTGGTTTTATCCGCCGTTGCAGATTTGGCCATCCTCGTCCGCTGACCGAATCTTTCAAACTTCGTGAAGTCGCTATTTCCATTGCTGGAAAAAAAACGTTGAAAACGCACAGTAGATTGTATGATCTTCCTCGTAGTACTGCTGAGGTTAATATTAATGACTATAATCCGGCTATACTTTGTGCTTGGGAAGGTAATATGGACATTCAATTCGTTGGTGAATTTTCTACAGTATTGACGTTTTACACGACAAAATATATTGTTAAACCCGAAAAAAGCACTATGGGTTCGACAATTGATATTATTACATCATCCAAGTCACTTGTTAGTAATCTTCGGAATTGGGCAATGCGAATGCTGAGTAATCGTGAATGTGGAGCTATGGAAGCTGCCGATAGTATCCTTGGGGTATCGTTGTATGGAACTGATCCTCGAACTACATTCAAGTGGTTGGATGTTAACATTATTCAAAGTAAAAGACTCAAACCTCGCAAAGTTATTGAAAAATTAAATCCCGAATCAACGGATATATATTATCCATCGCTCATTGATAATTATTATCCAAGTAGACCTTCGGAATTAGAAAACGTGAATTTGTATGATTTTGCCAAGTGGTATGATGTTATCAAAATAAAGCCTAAAACATCGAATGAAGTATTCGAAATTGGTCATTCAACGTATTTGAAAAAGCGTTCTCGTGGGTGTCTTATAAATCATTATGTTTATAATGTCGAAACGGAGCCAGAGCGACATTTTCGTACTTTGATTTTCTTATTCAAACCTTGGCGACAATGTGAAAATTTGAAAAACGGACATGAGACGTATAAACAAGCGTTTGCTGCTATACAGAATGAACTTACAGAAGCTTTGCGTTATCATGAGAAAATGGGAGATGTTCAAAAAGCTATTGATTGCGTGAATGAGCAAGTTAATAAACTGTTATTAGAAACTTCAGAAGAAGTGGAAATGAACGTCGTCAATGATTTAGAATGCGTCCCCATAGAAATTGAAGGGGTTATAAAAGATTTCAAAGACGGTGCAGACAAATTTGTCGATCTTAATCTATCCCAAATGATAAGTGATCTGAATTCAGATCAGAAACGTATATTTGATAGAGTGACTAATACTTTGATGCTTGACAACGAAATTATTCGACTTTTTGTAAGTGGTGAAGGAGGAACCGGAAAGAGTTTCCTTATAAAAACTCTCCGAGTTTGGGCGAAAAATACACTTAACAAAGATACAGCCGTAACTGCTCCGACAGGAATTGATGGTTTGACGGTACATCGATTATTCCAGTTACCAGTTGAACATGGACGAACTCCTAAATATAGACAATTGTCAGATAGTGCATTGAACTTGCTGCGCAACGAATTGAAGAATGTTGCATTGATCATTATCGATGAGGTATCGATGATATCGAATGTTACTTTCATGTATATTCATTTACGTTTGTCAGAAATATTCAATACCTCGGAAGTGGAGAATGGTTGGTTTGGAAAAAAACACATTCTTTTGTTCGGTGATTTGTTTCAACTTCCGCCTGTGCATGAAAAACCAGCATTCATGAATCTATCTGCAGATCATATTAGTAAACTCATTGGAGGGATGGGCACCATTCATCTGTGGAGTGAATTATTTTCGTATGATGAGCTAACGATCAATATGCGTCAAAAGGGTGATCTGTCTTACAGAGATTTACTGGCTCGAATTCGAGTTGGAGTTGTGACAGATTCGGATACAAAGGTTTTGGAATCGAGACGACTGCAATTTTTACAATTGACGGTCGAAGGTCGACTACTTGAAATATGTGATTATTTGTGCAGCATGTCACCAGACACTGTGTGTTTATTCTCCACGTGCAATCAGTGTGATATTTTGAATAAAGCAATGCTAGCCCGTATTCTTTCGGAGGAAATTAAACTTATTGCGTGGGATACCATAGATTGCAATAATCGTCTGAGAAAAAAGATTTCCAATGTTCTATGCAGCGATGAAGAAAACAGTTCAAAAACTGCGGGATTGGCTAAAGAAATAATTGTTAAGATTGGTGCCAGAGTGATGATTCGAAGAAATATTGATGTTACTTTAGCTCTAGTTAATGGCACGATTGCTAAAATTGTTAGTGTAAACCGAGACATTCAAACTAATGATGTCGATACTTTGACAATTTTATTGCCGTGTGGAGCAGAATATACGTTAGAACGTTGCTCTGTTAAATTTGAAGTAATGGATCAAGCGTTCGTGATAAGAAAACAATTCCCAATCTGTTTGAGCTATGGCATGACTGTTCACAAAAGTCAAGGTCTAAGTCTCAAAAACGCTCTTATTGATGTAGGTAATTCAATATTCAGCTGCGGTCAAACTTATGTGGCATTATCGCGTGTTGAAACATTGGACGGAATCCATCTTGTTAACTACGATCCGTCTTCTGTTGAGGTCAATAAAAAAGTCATCATTGAATACAACCGATTGCGAAAAATCTATCGATCAGATCTCTTGCTGTTCAAAATTCCGACATACAATGCAGGAAAGAAGTTCGATAGAATATGGGCTCTAGCGAGGTATATTTCCAATCATCAAGAAAAAACAGAATTGAGACAAGACACTCTACCGTTTCATTGTCGAGGATTTTCAAATGATGATGGTGTTTCAGATTTTGCGAATGCAAGTTTGCAATGTTTGATACATTGTTCTTGCATTCGAAATGCTGTATTGTCTTGTCCCGCAGAGCATCACCTTATCGGTTCTATATTTGAAGCATACATGTCAAAATGCGCGAAAATCGATGTGATGCAAGTTCGACAATGCATAAGTGAAATGTTTAGTGATGGAAAGAAACATGATGCAAGTGAGTTTATTAGTTTGTTTTGTGACCAATCAAACACCATTCGAAATATTGTTCAACATGACATTATTTCTGTAATTGCATGCAAAAAATGTGGCAACAAAGTTACCAGTTGCAATACGAATAATATTGTTTTTCTAAATGTTCCTCCGCCCAGTAAAGTACCACCGAGTTTACAAGATGTTATTGATCATAACGTGGGAAAGTGGATGAATGTCTCTAAATATTGTTCACAGTGCCGTTCTTCGTGTGTTCATCAAAAGGTAGAAATTTCGGCGATGAACAAAGTATTGATACTACAAATTTTAACGTTCGAAAAGCGAAACAGTGAAATGGTGAAAAAAAAAATTTGCATTAAAGGTGTTCCTAATGCAGTTATTAGGCTTAATCGTAATCGATATTTCACAGAAAGATATAAATCCACAATAAAACTTCAAAAAAGTAAAAAATGTACGCCAAGTAATTAAAATAGTAGCTTTCCTTAAAAAGTATTTTCTTTCGAGATAGTATTTAAAAAAAAACAAAAAAAAAATACATTTAATAACAAAATAAAAAATCACAAAAAAATAACAAAAAAACAATAAAAATATTTAACAAAGTACAAAAACAAAAAAACAATAAAAATATTTAACAAAATACAAAAAAAAAAGAAATCACGGAAACCAGCCAACTATCAACAAAAAACTAGCTTCAATGGATGCGTGGTCAACCCGGGAATTGAGCGTTAACACCAGTTAACCTTATTGTGCGTGAAAATATTAATAGAAAACAAAAACTTATCGAGCAACAACATAAAATTTGGAAATCAGGAAAACAGAGGGTCAGGAAAGATAGCCAATTATCAGACAACAATCAGTAAAACAAACGATCAGACAACAAACAATAAAACAAACTATCAGACAACAATCAGTAAAACAAACGATCAGACAACAAACAATAAAACAAACTATCAGACAACAAACGGTAAAACAAACGATCAGACAACAAACAATAAAACAAACTATCAGACAACAAACAGTAAAACAAACTATCAGACAACAACAAATAGCCAAAGAAACTGTCAGCCAACAACAAAACTTAGAAATCTGAAATCAGGAAAGTTAAACAATTATCAAGCAACAAACATTAAAACAAACTATCAGACAACAACAAATGGCCAAAAACTATCAGACAACAACAAATAGCAAAAAAACTATCAGACAACAACAAATAGCCAACAAAACTATCAGACAACAACAAATACCCAAAAAACTATCAGACAACAACAAATACCCAAAAAACTATCAGACAACAACAAATAGCCAAAAAAACTATCAGCCAACAACATAAAACTTGGCGTGCATGGTTAAAAAAAAAAGATCGGCGAAGAAAAAGAAACTTCATTTGAAGTTGACCGCTATGTATGTTTCGCATAGTTAATACTACGTACTATATGCATAACTAATACTACGTACGGTACGCATAGTTAATACTACGTACTGTACGCATAATTAATACTACGTACTGTACGCATAGTTACCTACGTACGTACAGTTAATACTACGTAAGTACGGAACGTCGAATTTCGATAAGATATTGTGTCTTTTTCACGATTACACAAATACATCCACACCTTCCAACGGCTTTCTTCGGAACTTTCTACGGCCAAATACATTCATTGCATGTCCAAATAACAGATGATAGTTTAATTGAAAAACAAGAGAAACAGTGTGTGACTTGTAATCATAGTTTGCTTGAGAAGTCAGGGTTCACGGCCGATGATTTGTTAATTTGAATAATCTTGTCGTTTCCTCAATATCAACTTAAAATAAAAAATTGAACTCGGTGGCCTTCAACGTACTCAACGGTTGCAATTAGAAAATAATATTATTCAAAACACAGTCAACTGCATCAGAGAAATTGTAAATTTGCTGGTCCGATTCAATATTCTCAAGGGTGGCAATCGCATCAAGAAAACAAGTTTCATAAGCGACAAAAAGATCTTTCGGCAGGAATGTTGACCTTATTGACTATTTGATAATACATGGAAGAAGTAGAATTGAAATTGAAGTAGTACGAAAGAAAAATTTAACTGAGTGATCCAACGAACTCAAATGTTGTCAAATGTCTAGACTATTTTCAAAATCTTGTCACTCGGACACCAAATATTTGATGCAATGGGCGAACACACTCGGAGTTTAAAATTGAACTAAAAAAAATGTTTCGAATTTATTCAGAATATTTTTAAAATATCTACTTCTTTCCTGGACTCCAACGAGCTGTCAAATTTTCAACACCGTGAGGCGTAATACTAAATTTCCTTTCGTCTTCCCGATCTTTTTTTTTTAACCATGCACGCCAAGTTTTATGTTGTTGGCTGATAGTTTTTTTGGCTATTTGTTGTTGTCTGATAGTTTTTTGGGTATTTGTTGTTGTCTGATAGTTTTGTTGGCTATTTGTTGTTGTCTGATAGTTTTTTTGCTATTTGTTGTTGTCTGATAGTTTGTTTTAATGTTTGTTGCTTGATAATTGTTTAACTTTCCTGATTTCAGATTTCTAAGTTTTGTTGTTGGCTGACAGTTTCTTTGGCTATTTGTTGTTGTCTGATAGTTTGTTTTACTGTTTGTTGTCTGATAGTTTGTTTTATTGTTTGTTGTCTGATCGTTTGTTTTACCGTTTGTTGTCTGATAGTTTGTTTTATTGTTTGTTGTCTGATCGTTTGTTTTACTGATTGTTGTCTGATAGTTTGTTTTATTGTTTGTTGTCTGATCGTTTGTTTTACTGATTGTTGTCTGATAATTGGCTATCTTTCCTGACCTTCTGTTTTCCTGATTTCCAAATTTTATGTTGTTGCTCGATAAGTTTTTGTTTTCTATTAATATTTTCACGCACAATAAGGTTAACTGGTGTTAACGCTCAATTCCCGGGTTGACCACGCATCCATTGAAGCTAGTTTTTTGTTGATAGTTGGCTGGTTTCCGTGATTTCTTTTTTTTTTGTATTTTGTTAAATATTTTTATTGTTTTTTTGTTTTTGTACTTTGTTAAATATTTTTATTGTTTTTTTGTTATGTTTTTGTGATTTTTTATTTTGTTATTAAATATATTTTTTTTTTGTTTTTTTTTAAATACTATCTCGAAAGAAAATACTTTTTAAGGAAAGCTACTATTTTAATTATTTATTATACAAAAAAAAAAAAAAAAAATTTTTTTAATTACATCAAACACACAAAACAAAATTGATACTTACAAAAAATTTTTCTTGAAAAAACCGCGATGCCTCGACGTCTCAAGCAAGACTGATCGCCGTTAGCAACGACGACGACGAAGCCAGGAATCGGACATTGTAATCCGACCTAAAACTGCAGAAAAGTGGGACAATCCCGCAAACTCAGCGAGAAGTTTGCATGAACGCGAACGAAAACGAAAGAATTAAGAACGATAAAATTTTAACACAAGAGATAAAAATTATATACACGAAAATAAACTAGGGATGAAATAGGCTAACCCTGAGACATATGTCAACAGGTACCTGCCCTTACTGTGGCAGCCGAGCCATTGCGAGCAGAAAAAAGGAAAACCCTACAACATCGAGAAATTTACGGTTTCTCCAGGGCTATATTACGAGGAAATCGGAACCTTGTCAATAACAAATGACATTTGGAAATTAGTAATCAAAATAGATCTGAGCACTTTGAAAGAACAAGAAAAAAGTATAAAAAAGACTTTAATAAAGTTAAACGAACTCTGTCGAGGACGGCAGAAAAACGATGCGCTATGCAATTCGATCACCAGCAGTGCGACAAGGATGCTCAATCCGGTGAACGAAAAGATACAAGCCGTGTACGATATTACAGGCACAAAAACGCTACGTCATCGTAGAGGACTGATTAATGGCCTGGGGTCAATTATCAAAGTCATCACGGGCAATATGGATGCTCAGGATGCTGCAAGAATAAATGAGAGACTCGATAAAATAACTTAGAAACAAGAAACAGCAGAGGATGCGATGAAAGAAAACATCCAAATCGTCGATGCAACTATTCACCTATTCAACAAGTCAACATCACGATTAGAGGCAAATCAACAAACGCTCAACAAACTCATCTCGAAGGTGGAGCAAGGATTATCAGCACGCTTAGATGCTCTCGACGAACGTCAACAATTAGACGAGAAATTAACAACTTTGGGACTAATAGTCGAATCCCTTTTAGGCGATGTCAGACAATTAGTACAATTCCTCGTGGAACTGTCAAAGGGACTAGTCAATCCGAGTGTATTATCCCCGCGACAGCTCTCCGAATATTTAAACAGCGCAGTTACACATCTTCCGAGAGGCCTCATGTTTCCAACAAAAATAAAACGCGAAGAAATGCCAAAATTATTAGAGGTAAGCGAAGTAGGCTCTTATTGCAGCAACACTGACCTCGTCCTCGTAGTAAAAATACCACTCGTGGGACCCGAGGAATACATCGTAAACAAAGTATACCCTCTACCAGCAAAAATCGAAGCACGCAACTATCAATTCATTGAAATAGTAAACACTCTTGTCATAGTCGAAAAAACGCGAAAATCATGTCTTCCTATAACAGAAACCGAATTAAGAACATGTAAACATCTAAATTCACATTTTTATTGCGCACCTAAACACGCCGCACTCGCAGCACACACGTGCACAGCCTGCGAAACAGGGATGTATTTAACGCATAACACAAAATACGAAAATTGTAAACGAAGAATTGCCGTAATAAATAACACGCTCGTAATCGCGCTCGAACACCGGGGGAGATGGCTATACGTAGCACCAGAGTCAGAAACACTACTCATACATTGTGGTCAACGACCTGTAGAGTATGTAGCACTTAAGGGTGTAGGGACTCTGGCCTTGGACGGAAAATGTTCTGTCACCACTCCTAGTTTTAGACTTGAAACTCTGGGAGAAACAACCCAAGATATATTTCAAGAATTTATACCTAAAATAAATTTAACATTTTTGGAAGAGGATGCGCAAATATTGAAGCACACCTCATTGATTTCAGAATTACCACACAAATTAATTACCGATCCAGCAGAAATAAACAAATTAGGAGAAAGACTGGAAACATTAAAAACAAAAGTAAATAACGCAAAACATACAGAAATTATTCATCAATTTGCGATTGGTGGTTGTTCATTAGGCGCGCTTGTGCCGATAATACTCGGAGCGACCTGTATATACTTGTACATGCGGAAGCAAAGACAGCCACCCGCAATCGCGACATACAGCGAGCCAACGACCGCCAACGGGATGGCTCAAGACAGAGAAGCTGCGTCATCAAAACGCAAGCTACCTCTACCAATACTTAAAGGGAAATTCATACAAAAGAAACAACGTACGAATTCAACATAAAAAATAAAAGCATATTTAATCGAGATTATACGAGGTACACCTTACCTCATAATGGGAAACTTTGGGAAATATATAATAAAGAAAAAAAAATATTACATCAGAATTATAAAATAACGAAAAAAAACAAACATGTAAACAAATAAACAAACAAAATTGTAAGCTGAAGGACCAAACACCCGCCAAAATGTAAATCTCAGGAGAGATTTATTCTTCCCAAGGGGGAGGAATGTTGTGTGCTGGAATCTTCCATCACACAAGGGTTAATTAAACTGTTAAGGCCGTTCAACTGCAGAGGCCGTTCAACTGCCTTAGGTAGCCAAAATAAGTAGGCAATATTGAGCAATTGCATTGCATTGTTCAATATTGCAAAAGGCTAATACGAATCGCTTAAATAAAGTAGGCAATATTGGGCAATTACACTGTCAGCGTGATTGCATTACCCAATATTGCAAAAGCCGACACAAATTATTCACCGGAGCAGCCAAAAGATCCATCGAGGATCAGGCAGTCCGGGTTTGGGCGTCGAGGAGTTTGGTCCTAAGGCAAAACCAACTTGTACTAATCATTTTAGACCAACCTAGTCGAATAAATCTAAGTTATTTTTGGTAAAGATTGAGTTGGAGTTTCACTCGTTTGGTAAAATCCCAGAACCTTGATCCCTTTTTCGCGATAAATTCTTTATCACGGAATCTCGGGACACATCAAATTTGCTTTTTCATTTATTTCCCTATAACCATTTTTTGGAGAAAAACGATCATTGAAATGCACGAAAAATTCCGAATTTTTGCTACATCTCCTCATTTTCGAGCAAAGTGTATGTAAACAATGATCAAGTACGGAAACAATAAATGAAAACTCACGGATGATAATTTCGTGCTCGAAATCTACCGCGTATGGCAGTAACGGTGGCGGGGGGAATGCTTCCTGCTGCTGCTGCTGCTGTTGCTGTTGTTGCTGCTGTTGCTGCGCTTACAGCTGCAAAGATAGCAGCTCCATCTCCATTTTTCTTTTTCTTTTCTCATCTTTCTTTTTTTGTTTCTCCTCTTTTCTTCTCTTCTTCTTTCTTATTCTCTTCCTCCTCTTTTTTTCGTTTTTCGTTCTCCTCTTCTTTTTTCCTTTTTTCCTCTTCCTCTTTTTTCTTCATTTCATATTCTTCTTCCGTGTTCTTTTCCTCATTCGCTTTTCTTTCCGCCTCTTTCTCAATAAATGAGCCGCCGTAATTACCCATTTCTGATTGAAATTAATATATGAAAAATTATTTTATTTTGAAAACAAAATAAAATTGCAAGGAGATGTAGAAAAATGTTTAATTTAACAAAAGCTAGAAAGAAATTTCTTCCACTATGGGATTTGCGATATAAACCTCTTGAAGAATCGAAGTTTTCCAGATAATACAGGATATGCTGCACATTGATAAATTTATGATTTCCATTGGAAAATGTTTCAATTAATCAAAGTTGTGGAAGAATTGAAATTTTGAGAAAAGCGTAGCGAATCACCGACTGACTGAGGTTCGGCTCGCCGGCAGCAAGCGCGCGGACCCCAGCGCGCCCCACCACCTGCCCCCGGATACGCGCCCTGCGGCGGCCCGAACCTGTCGGACAGCCGAGGGCTGCGCGACGCACGACGCACGGTTTATGGACCATTGGCGTAAATTCGGCCCGAAATTCGCGGGAAAAACGGGCGAGAGACGCGAGTAAGAGCCATTACTTTAGCTATTTTGTTAATCGTGGGAATTTTAGGTATTATTGGGAGGCCACTTTGCCGCGGTCGGGATTCGACCATCGACCGGTTTGTTGTTTTGGGAAAGTAATAATCGGGAAAATTCGATCTTTAAGCCCGTTTGAGGGAGTTTTCGACGAGCATCGCGTGGGAGCGGGTGGTCTCGGTGTCGCCTGCCACTCTGTGCGATCAACGTGCCTTTACTATCAGCAGTGTGTTCATACCTTGCCTTGCATGCAGGCGAGGTGCATGAGAATGTTTGGGGAGTCGTCGCCACGTCATGGATGGTCCTGCGTGGCTTTGGGCGAGTTTTCGACGCCTCGGGATTATCATCATCCCCAACGCCGCATTCCCGGATTCAAGGTCCGTTTTATAACGGCGCCCCTATCGTGGGATACGGGTGTTCCGGGGCGATGTGGAGTTATTTTGGTGGGCCCACCACCCTGGTCGAGGTCGCTCCTCGCAGGGTGAGGGAGGCCTCCACCCATCGTCCGGAATTACCGGCAGTATCCTCGGGGAGTGAGTTAACGGGACGGTAACATGATGAGGCGCGAAACTCGCCCGACGTGGCACGACATATCGAAAATTACGGTAGCGATTGCCTTGCCACCGGACGGGGTCCGGGGGGGCACGCTGTTTTCCCCAAAATTCGCGCGGGCACGGCCGAAAATGCGGTGCGCCGCTGGCCGGCGACAGGTGGTGGGGCGCGCTGGGGTCCGCGCGCTTGCTGCCGGCGAGCCGAACCTCAGTCAGTCGGTGATTCGCTACGATCTATGGGGTAAGTCTTCTTTCTCTATTACGACGGCGGAAGGAGATTCGGGCCGAGATGCGAAGGGCCTTCGTATAATTAGGACTGATCAGGGGCTGGGTTATTTGGTTGCATCACGGGATGTATTAGGTTTTGTTAGTAACAGCCCCGATCAGTAATAAAACATCGAGCTGAAGCCTCGTGTCTCGTCCCCTATCCCTGGCCTATATCAAACTTTGCCTTCCGAAAATTTGCCTTGCCTTCTCGCGTAATTTCAATTCGTCAGAATTATGGTTCGAATCCCCGTGCCGTGGTACGGTGTGAGGAGTAATGTTTGAGCGCGTCAAATAATTTTTATTAGTGAAATAATATGTGTTGGATCGCGTAAAGTATGTTGGAATCGCGCAATATTCTGCGTGAAAAATTTTTGGGGCTGTTACAAAGGCCTCGTGCTCGCTACTCGCGCGCTCAGGGTCGCATTCGCTCGCGTCTTGTTGTTTGTCTGTCTCTCTCTCGCGTGTTTACGCCCCGCGCCGGCTCGGTCCTCGGCAACGAGCGTTATTGTTTGCCTTACCTTTCGTCGCGCCTATCGTCTTGTATGTATTATTTTGGGGAAATCGCGATTATTTCGTCGAACACATTATTGTCGCATCGCAACCGTCTTCGAGTTTTGCGGCGAATTCCTCGGGCGTGTTGCTACCTCGGCAGTCATGTATCGGGCACACAGTTTATGTATTATCTTTTGAAACTTATTTCATGTAAATTTAGGGGAAAACTGCCTTTGTTATTTTCGTATCATTTAGTCAGCGTAGGACATGCCTTTATTCTTTTATTATCGTTTATTTAGCTAGGAAAACTGCCTTACCTCTTTTGTTATCATTTATTTGACTTAGGAAATGCCTTTATTATTTTATTATCATTTATGTAGCGAGGGAACTGCCTTACCTATTTTGTTATTATTTTATTATCGTTTATTTAACTCAATAAATGCCGATATTATTTTATTATCGTTTATTTAGCGAGGGAACTGCCTTACCTATTTCGTTATCGTTTATTTAACTCAATAAACACCGTTATTATTTTATTATCGTTTATTTAGCCAGGGAACTGCCTTACCTATTTTGTTATCGTTTATTTAACTCAATAAATACCGTTATTATTTTATTATCGTTTATTTAGCCAGGGAACTGCCTTACCTATTTTGTTATCGTTTATTTAACTCAATAAATACCGTTATTATTTTATTATCGTTCATTTAACCAGGGAACTGCCTTACCTATTTTGTTATCGTTTATTTAACTCAATAAACACCGTTATTATTTTATTATCGTTTATTTAGCCAGGGAACTGCCTTACCTATTTTGTTATCGTTTATTTAACTCAATAAACACCGTTATTATTTTATTATCGTTTATTTAACCAGGGAACTGCCTTACCTATTTTGTTATCGTTTATTTAACTCAATAAATACCGTTATTATTTTATTATCGTTTATTTAGCCAGGGAACTGCCTTACCTATTTTGGTTATCGTTTATTCCACTCAGGGCCTGCCGTGATTAGTTTGTTGAAAAGGCCTTCATTATTTCGGGACCATGTATTTAGCGTCTAATACTGCCTTTGTTAATTCCGGTATAATTTCTTTATCGTCGTGAACGTCGTACTTTGGCAGCCGGTTTATTATGTTCGTTATTAAGTTTGGGGCCGCTATTTCGAGATTACACGCCCGTTATAAAAAAAAAAAAAAAAAAAAAAAAAAAAAAAAAAAAAAAAAAAAAAAAAAAAAAAAGGAAATCAGAACAGACAATCCGATCGATGCCACTCTGGCCAGCCGAAAAAGAAACGGCTTTTATTTCGCCGGGAAGCGGCCTCGCGGCCATACAATGGCCCAAAGGGACTCGGTACTTATCAACGCGATATATTATCACGCTCGCGTTACGACGGCTCAGGGGAGATGAAGAGAGAAAAACCAGACGAGGACTTACCTCGCGACAGCTCGCTCTTCGCGACGCATTTTTTTTGTTTTCGTGTCGCCTTTCGGCTTCCTCCTTGCTCTTTCCTTCCTTCCTTTCTTTATAAAGCTTCCGATACAAGTTTCCTCGCCGGTCTCCTGCCTATTCCTTTTCTCCCTTCGCTATTCTCCGCGGTTCTCTCTCGCTACCTTTACTTTTCTCTACCTCTTCACTCTTTGTTTTCGCTCTGTACTCTCTCCCTGCTAACGCTCTAATGAATTAATCATGGCGGCGCGTGCTCGCGGTTGCCGGTGGGTTTTTCGCGCCACGCGGGGAGGTAGTGCGCAGGCCTCCGTGTCTCTAGTCGCGAGTTTGCACGCACGGCGGAGCGATAGTGGCGCCCTCATCGGCGGGCCCACGCGCGACGGTGCGGTTGGCAGCCCTTCTGTGACACCACGTCACAACATGTAACTGCGGTAGAATGAATTGAAATTTTTTTAGCAAAATCAATAGGGGTTCTGTTTAGAAAGACAGTTTGGCGCGAATCGTCTTTATAAATTATATTATGAAATATATTTTATACACGTACATTACATATTATGTAATATTTGATTTACTCGTATAACTCGTTCAGCCGATATATGGAAAGTCATAAATTGAAGCTGACTTTTTCCTCGTTTAATTTCAAAACGATACATTGTATCGCAATCGTCGCATATCTTTTTAATGCAGGCGAAGGAAAATAGACAAATCAACGAAAAATTAAAACGTCAGTTCGAAGTGCTTAAGTCTTTCGAACCTTTTCAGATTTAAGTCTGAATGTTTTTCGATATGCATGTAGCCATCAGATGAAAAGTGGAATAAATTACTGAGCGAAAGGTGATCAAAGACGAAATAGAATGAAAAAGTTATCAAAAATAGAATGGTTGAAAAAAGTGAACAGGTAATATGCGTCAATAGAAAAAAATAAGTGAATTGTTACAAAAAGCGAAACCTTTTTATATTTCATCATTTGATTGAAATGATGTATATCGTGATAAGAAAAAAAGAAAAATTCCCCTCCATCAATAATATTGGCAACAGCTTGGAAAAAATTCTTCTATCGATATAATAATAAGAAACTTTTCGGCAAACTTTGTTCAAAACTTGTGTCCATAAAACTTTTATCAAAACTCTATCAACACAAGTTTCAAGAAAACTTTGTCGATAAAAATTTTTATCAAACTTCTATCGACACAAGTTTTCAAGAAAACTTTGTTGATAAGAATTTTTACCAAATTATCTTGTCAAATTTCTATCGATACAAGTTTTCAAGAAAACTTTGTTGATAAGAATTTTTATAAAAATATCTTGTTTATGGAGAGTTTTTTCAACTTGTATCGGCTGAATTTTAACTAAAAATATTGTCCATCTATTTTTCCTCAAAACTTCTGTTGATAACACTTTTTTCAAAAAATCTTGTCAATCTTGTCTTGTTCCAAACTTTTGCCAATAGATCTTTTGTGGGAAAATCTTATCGGTAGATATTTTTTAAATAAATTTCTACGAATAAGCAGTTGTTAACAAGGGAGAATTCGTCTTTTTTCGTTACAATATGAAATATTATTCGTATCAAATGGTGAAATCTGAACAGGTTTCACTTTTTGCAATAATTCACTAATTTTCTTGCCGCCTTTTGCATTATATCTCCACCATTTTCGATCATTTCATTTTTGACATTTTCATTCTATCTCTTCTTGTTACACGTTTTGCTATAGTCAAAAAAATTACGATACCACCAAATTTCTGCCATTTTTACTCACTTTTTCTTTTCGTCGTTCCTCGATGATCGTTTCGAATTGATTGAGAGGAGACACGAAGTCTGTCTACTCGAACCTTTCGGTTCCACGCGACCGTTTGTTTACATTTTCGACACTTTACTACACGCTGTATTGTCCACGTTTGTTTTTTACACGACTATCGTTGAGGAATATACATAGATTTTACATATACTCCAAGACAGCAATTGAAAAAAAAACATCTGTGTGCTTGACGTATGTTGATAGATAGTTATGATATCAATGTTATTTGTTTTCGTTAATTATTGTAATATTGGTAGATTATCAGTAACTTATTTCGTAAAACGACGTTTTTTAACCACGATGCATGGTAATTGAAAAAGATTCGTTTTCTACAGTACAAATAATTGAATGAAATGAGTGTCCCTTTTTTCATGTTACAAATAGAGGCTGTACGAACTCATGAACGTCAAAGAAACTTCTTTTCGTGTGTATTCTTTTCTACCAGATTATCTACTATGAAAATGTTAGTAAAAATATACATAAAGTTTCTTTTTGACTGTTTTCCAGATCGCTCTTTATGCCTCATATGTTACTCCGAAATTACTATTTATTATTGACAATATTAACCCTTTAACGTCACAGAGACATTTTTCAGAAGTCCTCTTTTCGACGCGATTATTTACCATGAAAATGTCAGCGAAAAAATTCATAAAGTACCTTGTCAACTATTTTCGAGGGTGCTCTTTCGAATGGCGCAACTCAAATTTCGATGACATTTTTTTTTATATCATATTTTTGCAAATTAAGTTGAAAAGACACGAATCTTTGAGTGATATTTTTTTTTCATTTTGAATTTCGGAAGTCCTATCGGATTATTTTCGGACCATAAACCACTCTAAAGATGTCCTTGATAGTTGTACTTCCAAAATATGCAACAAAAAAAAATGTTCTCTGACGTTATACCCGAAAAATAACAACAAATAGAATAACAAATTTCCTCTGTTTTGGAGTTCTCGAATATTGTGATCGGAACGAGTCTTTTACGGTCACATGTAAATTGGCCCTCGTTTTTTGGGTTTTTCGGGTCGCTGACCAAGAATTTGATATTATTTTTGCAACACTAATTTGTTTAAAGAAATTACTTGACCAGTTAATGTCACTATGTGTGATGCATATGGTTTCCGATGTTTTTTGGGTCGCTCGTCACGAATTTGACATTGTTTTTGCCGAATTAATTTGTTTAAACAAATTATTCAAACAATCATTGTCACTATGTATGCTGTATATAGTGCCCAAAGTTTTTTGGGCCGCTCGTCACGAATTTAGCATTATTTTTGCAAAATTAATTTGTTTCAACAAATTGTGACAAAATTTCATAATCTTCCAAGAGTGCAATCTACGAAAAACAATAGTGCAAAAAATGTGTGTCCAATTTTTATTTCGGAGATTATGCTCCGAAACTGCAACTGCAATGCAACTTACAGCATCATCTCCGAAATAAAAATTATTATGTGTATTATGTGTATTTCGAAAACTGCAATAAATTAAAACGTCTTAATTTATCAGTGATAAATGTTTTCGAGTAATATACCAAAATTACTATTTCGCGTAATATTTGGAAATGTAATGAAAAGTTCATTTTTCACGAGTTTGTGAATATTTTTTTCTTCCTGTATTTACACGGCTTTCGATCAAAGAACAGTAGATTTCAGGCTTGAAGAGTGAATAACAAAGATACAGTGATTGATGTGAAGGTAAGTTGTACAAAAATGTTTTAAAGAAATGAAAGCACAAATAACTTGCTTGTAATTATTGTAATTATGTAATTTGCATTGTTCATAATGTACGTAACTTAATACGCATTGTAATTATACTTTTAAACAAATTATTGATATTGTTGACACTGAAAAATCGTATTAGCATTGTAATACCATTTTTCCAATCAATGATCAACGAATGAGCCATATCAAATAACCTAGTTTTTATAATCACAATTTTGATTCAGTGTTATTTAACAATGTTCTTCTATATAATAAAATAAATTTCTTTGGAAACGGTTTGGCCTTTGTCTACAAATATTCGAAATGCGTACATTTTTGTTACTTATCGAAATGTAATTAAAAAGATCAAAAAAGATTTCGTTCAACGTTTATTTTTAGTTTCGAACCGAAATTTTGATTTGTTTAAAGTGCAAAATTTTTTTTTTCTTTTAACATGATGTTTTCGGCGATTGCCAATAAGGGAATTCGAATCTCTTCGATTTCTTAATCCACTGTTTAATATATTTTTTTCATTTACTCGCATTTTGTGGACGCTCATGAATAACCTCGGAAACTATTGTGCGAATAAGCAGCCAACTATGCTGTTTTACAGCATAAACCATGATAACGACGTAACTTTCTGGATTCATTGTTAACCCTTTAACATCACGAAAACACGTTTCGCACCCGCCCTCTTATACCGGATTTGTAACCCTGAAAACGTATTTTTCAAACGTCGATCCAAACATTCGAACGGTATCATTTCCAACATTTTGACGGATGCTCTTTCCGACGGTATAATAGAAATTTCGGAAAAATCCCAATTTGTATTATATTTCCGCAAAAGTAAGTGAAAAAGTATACATTTTTTAGTCTCATATGTTGTTTATTGCATATTTTGAAAGTCTTATCGTACCATTTCTCAACTGTGAAGTGCACGAATCGCGTTCGCAGAAGTTGTACTTTACACATGTATTCATATTTTTTTTCTCTAAAATGCGTTTGCACAATAACGGCAAAACTAATTATAAATTTTATCAATTCTTAGAGTACTTGAAGTTTGCGATTAAAACGACTTTTTAAATATTAATATATTGGTTGTATATGATTTTCAAAGTTGTTTGAGTTACTTGTCAAAAAGTAGACATTGTTTTTGCCAAATCAATTTTTTCACATAACTTATTTAAACAAATTTGGAAAAAAATTAATTTTGCGGATTCGTTCACAGAAACGTAGTCTACGAGAAAAGAGATTAAATTGATACAGAGGAGATTTCGATTATTTCGCTTGTGCGACTGATTACGTTGGTACTAAACAGATATCGTATAACTATACCATGCTTTGTCATCGTTGAACTCAACCGCTGTTGCCCGATTCTCACCACGAGGAAGTAGTCCAGTCAAATAAACTGTTCAAGAGCCCAAAATGACGATTTTCGCCTACCCGAAAAGTAGCTGTGGATTCCGGCAGAAACAGGTATCCCTATTATCCCCCAAAGTTTGCGCCAGATTCTGTCCGTGCGTTCAGCAACAAATAGCGGTTGAATGCCGGAAGTCAGTGATTTTTTTTGTTTTTCGCTTATATGCGTTCCAATTGAAGTGGAACACTTTGATTTTTGTCGATCTCCGGCGCAAATCGATCGATTTCGAAAAACCAAAAAAACACTTTCTTGCAAATTTTATTTGCTTTCGAATGAGCCTAGTCCGAATCCGATTGGATTAGAATTGGCCGAGCACCAGGAGTCGACGTAAAATCATGAAAATCGGGTCCCGACGCTCGGCTTGAAATTTCGTATTTCCGGGAAGGGCGCTGTGATTTGTCATACACCGTTGGAAAGGGCATTTCACCCCGAGAAAAATGCGCACAAGCTGGAGTCTGTGCGATCATCCCAGAGGGAGATATAGCACTAGGAAGCGAAAACGGTCTATCGACGATAACTCGAGTACCGTCCGGCCGAATTCGCACAGCTTTCGCATGAGCTATTCTTTTTCCATCCCCCAGAACTAAGTGAAGTCCTTTTTCCCGTGGATGCTCCCTCGGCCGAGAACCAGAGATCATCGCGGTGCACCGTGAGCTTCCGACGCCATTTTGAACATGAAAATGTTCGCGCATTGCGACAATATCTATTCCATTGAATAGCTGATGATTTTCCCTTTAAAATGCACCCTTGAAAGTCCCAAAAATCTAATTTTTAAGGGATGATATTTCCTTTTGAAAATGCATGAAAATTTAGCAGCTTTCGGTCTCGACGGGAGCGCGAGGCCGCGGACCGCAGGCGGCGCACAGCGCGTGAGGGGAATCGATCGAGGGCGCCCCCACCACATGCCCGGAGTCTCATAACGCGAGCTCACGTATTATCGCAGGATCGCAAATTTTTTCAAAATTTCTTTTTGTACCGGCGTTCTTTTTATATCTCAATATTATTGTTAAATTAACAAAACTATTATTGTTAAATTAACAAAGATATTATTGTTAAATTAACAAAACTATTATTGTTAAATTAACAGAGCTATTATTGTTAAATTAACAAAACTGTTATTGTTAAATTAACTAAACCATTATTGTTATTAATTTTTTTTTTGTTATTAAATATTTTTCTAATAAAAAGTTGATGGGGTTCCAAAGTTGATCCTTTATCGAAAAAATATCGCGGGATTGTTGTCATTTTATTCGGTTTTGCTTGAATTTGGGTGTTTTTTATGTATTTTCTTTCTGATATTTCGAATTTTCGCGAAAATCTCGATCAGTTTTACGATCGACCAAATATTTGCGATGGAACAGCCTGTTTAACTATCGAAAATTCGAAACAAAATGTTTCCTTTATTTTGGCTAATTTTTCAGAACGATCGAAATGCCAAAATTTTGAAAAGACTATAACTACGTTAAAAATCACGCTGCAAATATTTGTCGGGAGTGTTTTGAGACGCTCTCGTGGATAAAATCGTGGATAAAAAGTGCGAGCAACGAGCATTAAGACGTTGTTTTGCGCCCGCTTTCTTTCCTTAATTCTTTCAAAAGGGAGAAATTATATAGAAACATCGTCATCGCTTTCGTCAAAGATTAGTTTGACGAAAAAAAAAAATGAAAAAAAAACGAGACGGGAATCGAACCCGGGACTCTCGGGTCACTGATCCCGCGCGCCAACCACTGCGCTATCGTCGTACTTAGGCGAGTAGTGAACAAACGCGCATAAAACGCTTGAGTGACAGTATAATCACGATGTTTAGCACTTAACTGACGTTATAAATCAACAAAAAGTTTATTGAGTGAATGAATAAGATTTTTTACGTAATTTTATCATACGCATTCAATAATTAAAACAAAACAAACGCGCACACCAAAAAGCAAAAAGTGTTGCGAGCCTCCGAAATTTCGAATTTTTGAGGTTTTTTGAGAAGTGGCGAAAAACGAGTCAAGATTTTTTTTTCAAATTTTTAGTCTTTAATATTGGGTTCTCGATTAAATACCGTCGTGTTTCGTATTCAGCGGGAAAAAATACATCGATATGAACCATTAAAAATTATTTTTGAACCGAAATTTCAAAAATTGAAATTTTTTGGCAATTTCTGACATCGATTTTGAGGGTGAAGTCTCCTCGAGAGCGTCTCAAAACACTCCCGACAAATCTTTGCAGCGTGATTTTTAACGTAGTTGTAGTCTTTTCAAAATTTTGGCATTTCGACGGTTCTGAAAAATTAGCCAAAATAAAGGAAACATTTTTTTTCGAATTTTCGATAGTTAAACAGGCTGTTCCATCGCAAATATTCCGTCGATCGCAAAACTGATCGAGTTTTTTGCGAAAATTCGAAATATCAGTAAGAAAATACATAAAAAACACTAAAATTCAAGCAAAACCGAATAAAATGACAACAATCCCGCGATATTTTTTCAATAAAGGATCATCTTCGGGACCCCATCAACTTTTTATTAGAAAAATATTTAATAACAAAAAAAAAATAATGACAATAATGGTTTAGTTAATTTAACAATAACAGTTTTGTTAATTTAACAATAATAGCTTTGTTAATTTAACAATAATAGTTTTGGTAATTTAACAATAATAGCTTTGTTAATTTAACAATAATATTGAGATATAAAAAGAACGCCGGTACAAAAAGAAATTTTGAAAAAATTTGCGATCCTGCGATAATACGTGAGCTCGCGTTATGAGACTCCGGGCATGTGGTGGGGGCGCCCTCGATCGATTCCCCTCACGCGCTGTGCGCCGCCTGCGGTCCGCGGCCTCGCGCTCCCGTCGAGACCGAAAGCTGCTAAATTTTCATGCATTTTCAAAAGGAAATATCATCCCTTAAAAATTAGATTTTTGGGACTTTCAAGGGTGCATTTTAAAGGGAAAATCATCAGCTATTCAATGGAATAGATATTGTCGCAATGCGCGAACATTTTCATGTTCAAAATGGTGTCGGAAGCTCACGGTGCACCGCGATGATCTCTGGTTCTCGGCCGAGGGAGCATCCACGGGAAAAAGGACTTCACTTAGTTCTGGGGGATGGAAAAAGAATAGCTCATGCGAAAGCTGTGCGAATTCGGCCGGACGGTACTCGAGTTATCGTCGATAAATCGTTTTCGCTTCCTAGTGCTATATCTCCCTCTGGGATGATCGCACAGACTCCAGCTTGTGCGCATTTTTCTCGGGGTGAAATGCCCTTCCCGGAAATACGAAATTTCGAGCCGAGCGTCGGGACCCGATTTTCATAATTTTACGTCGACTCCTGGTGCTCAGCCAATTCTAATCCGATCGGATTCGGACTAGGCTCATTCGAAAGCAAATAAAATTTGCAAGAAAGTGTTTTTTTGGTTTTTCGAAATCGATCGATTTGCGCCGGAGATCGACAAAAATCAAAGTGTTCCACTTCAATTGGAACGCATTGTATAATGAAAACTATTGGTCGGATCGAAAAAAAGTTAAATTGAAAGTTGTAGAGAATTGAAAAATCTATCGATTAGCGTTGGTCCGTTGTCGGCATTCTAATTTGTTGCTTAACTATTGCGCTCGGAAAATAAAAAAAGGCGTTTTTTCCATTATTTTATTAAAAAATGTTAGAATGCATTGGAGGAGTTGCAATTGTGTATTTGGGAAGCTTTCAACTAGTAGAAACTACAGTATTAATTTGGTTTAAAAAAAATTGATAGTTTAGCAACAATTTAATTTGCAACTAAAAAAAGTATCCCACCAGATTGTTATTTCTTGCCCTATGGATAATCGTAGAGCAATGAACAAAACGGTTTTGGATAGTCAAAGAGTTGAACTACAACTTATCATTTTTGGAAAATCAGTTTTTGCAATTTGAGACCTTCAAAAATGGCGTCAAAAAAACAACGTTATTCAAACTAAAAAACAATGAGGAAAAAATGGTCGTATCAAAATGCGACAAAATGCATTGGAAAGCTGCTATTTTTCTACGAATTTTGCCAACCTGACTTTTGCTCCACGATAATTAGGAGCCAAGATAAAACTTTTTTTTTAAATTCCCCCTCCCTTTGTTTATTTATATGAAGCAACGAGACCTCGACGACTGCACAGAGAAAGAGTCATATTATCCACAGGAACCAGCAGAATTTGTTTTCCACAATTATTCATCGTATTTATTGATGGGGGAAGTGGCGGTTCTTCCGGGACCGTTCGACGCGCCGCGCGGAGGGGAAGCCGGAGAGAGCGACCCAGTGCTACGCGGCCGTCGATTCGATCCCGCGAAAAGTGAATTCAAAGCTTCAAACTGACCTCGCTGTCGGTATCTCGGAAACTACCCACATGGAAATTTATATATGCAAAATATACGCAGAAAATATATGTGCCATATATTTATATCGTTTCCATATAAAGCGCCAAAAAGTTCTATACTGGCAATATAATACGTATATATGCACTCAGTATATAGCGTATACATGCACAATATACACATTAGGATGTCCCCATAGATGGTGCATGTATGGCGCTAAATACTCAGATATACCGCACAAACATGCACCATATATGCACCATATATGCGCTATATATGTGGCGCATATATGGCGTGTACGTGATTGCCATGTATGGGATTCAAGTCCCACTGTCGGCACAATTAATTCATTCGGTTTTTTCCGGTCAAATTGATTGGTGGACAGGTCATAATGAATAATACGTCCGCAATAATGCTCGCTTCCAATCAGGAAACTTTTTTTTTCAAGGTTTTTGAGAGTTTTTGAAATTTATATTTATATGTGGTGAATATATGTTGCACACATGGCGCATATATCTTACATATATGACGCATGTATTGCGCATATATGTTGCATAAATGGCACAGTTATCCTACATATACGATGCATGTATAGCACATATATGGCGCATATATTCTGCATATATGGCAGATGTGTGGCGCATATATGTCGTGTGTATAGTATATATATGGCACATGTATTACATTATATATTTTTCATATAAAAAAAAGCGCCAAAATCTTGCATATGCGCCATATATTTTCCATATATTTTCCATATATGGCATATACGGTGCATATAATGAAATTGCAAATGTAATATAATTATAATATATGAAGTGCATATATAAATTTCCATGTGGGTACTTGACGGATTTTGATTATTTTTTTTTAAATTTGAACTAATGCATCGAGATATGATCGAATATCACTATGGCTTTCCCGGATTGTTGTCGGAAATCTTTTAAATCACAAATAATTCAATTTTTACACTGCAAATTTAGTGAATAAATAGATTTTTTGGAAGGTTAATAACGTCGTGACATAGGAAATGAATGTTGACTTGAAATAGGATTGTTTCGTAGAAGGATTGAATAATTATAAATGTATATTGATTCTAATCAAAAAATTTATTTTACATTTTTAAATATTTACATGTCCTTACTATCCATACATTTAAAGCATTTGTTTACTCCTATTACAATCTTGGTCGCTTATTTGCGATAGGATATTCAATTTCGCTCGCATCGCATCGCATCGCAATCCGAGGACGATGCTGAGGACAACAGAGAGGAGAATTTGGAACAAAATGAACAGCCGGTGGCTATTCAAGATACTCGCACTGATCATACTGCGGCACACATATCTGAGCAGCAAACGAACACACACGCCAGCGAAGAAACGAGAAATACGAATCCTCCAATACTTTCTCAAGTCCAAGACAATACTGAGCCACACGAGGGAGAGGTAGTTCTGGATCCCAAAATCCTCGAGGTCATGGGAAAGCGTTCCTAGAGGATCGTGTCTTGGATGCCGCGATACCAAATGATCTCAGAGTTCGCTCGGAGGAAATATTGAAGAAAGGCATGCCAACGGAGGACAGAGTGGCGCTGATTAAGAAATATCCACCGCCCAAAAATTGCTGTATCATTGATCCGCCAAAAATGAATTCGGAGGTTCGAGTGTCTCTACAAGAGACGACAAGAGACGACAAAACAAAGAGACAAGAAATGCGCAAAATATATCTCGTGGCTCCAAGATCCAAATAGCATAGCAGTTGATGCTTTTACGGTGCCGCGGAAGAATGTTTTTTTTTACTCTTTCCCACCGTTTATAATTATTTTACGTGTATTACGGAAAATAAGAGTAGGAACTAATTCCGGAACTAATTCTTGTAGTTCCGGAGTGGCCGGCACAACCGTGGTACCCACTATTTCGCGCTCTTCTTATTACGGAGCCAATATATTTCAAACCCAACATACGATTGTTATCTTCTTCGAACAGAGAACCACATCCTCTCTGGAGTAAAACTACCCTGGTTGCCGGACTGTTATCAGGAGATCGTTTGCGATGAGGGGTATTCCAGCAGAGTCAATGGATATAATGATCGCCTCTCTTCGAGATTCGTCACTTAAGCAATACAATAGTTCGTTGAAAAAATGGTGAAATTTCTGCCTCAAGAGAGATATCAATTCTTTTCGATCGTCGGTGGAGGATGTGTTAGTATTCCTTACCAAAGAATATCACAACGGAGCGTCACGAGGCTCTCTTAATTGCTTGCGATCGGCTATAGCCTGTGACGTTGCGTCACGGAGGGGCTGCCGACTGCACTACCGCGAGTTAAACCCGGCGACGAGGGCGCCACTTTTTTGTCCAGCAATGATGTACAGACTCGTGGAGTCTCCCCTCTAGAGTAATGTACGCCTCGGCCCTCGTTGCCGAGGCCCGCCGCACCGCCAGGCGGGGACTGCGGCAAACTTGTGACTAATGTCACGGAGGTCCGCGTGCCAAAATCCCCGCCTGGCGCGCGAAAAAGACCGGCAACCGCGAAACACCGACGCCATGTTAAATTCATTGTATAGCGAGCCGGCGTGTAGAGAAGTAGTAGCGAAAAACAGAATAAAGAAAAAGTAAAACGAAAAGCGAAGAGAAGGTAGGGAATTCGAACGAAAGAGAATAGGAAGAGACGAGAAAAGGAAAGAGGATCATTGCAAAGGAGGCGAGATCTCCGAGGAAAGGAGTAGCGAGGAGCGGATAGAAGAGAATAGGAGGAAAAGCGAAATCCTAAGATGTCGAACGTGATGCGTAGAGAGGAACGAGGAAGCACGCGGTAAGTCCAGGTAAGTCCTCGCTTTCTCTTTTCTCTCCCGCGCGGTCGTGGCGCGTGCACCACGTTTGCGGTATTTCGGTACTTTTGGCCGATTATCGCGTCGTTTGGCCGCTTCACGGCAAAAGAAAATAGGAGAAGCCCGTCATTGAGAGTCGAGTGTGCGACTCTCGGCTCATCCTTTTCGGGAAAGTCGAGTTTCCGTCGTTCGCGTTGTTTTCTTTTTTTTCTCTTTCGGTTCTCGCGCGGTAGCGGGGCGAGACGGCAGGCTCGCGCAGCAAATAATAACACCCCCCCCCCCCCGTGTGTGTAACAGGTACGAGCGTTCGCACCAGCGTATTTGTGTCGCGTCGCGAAATTATTCGAGAAGTAGTGCGTGTGCAGCGGCGGCCTTTCCCCGATCTCTGTGTTTGTTTTGCGGATCCGAAAGCGCCGATCGTCGGTGCCCCGTTCCCCAAAAAGGGGGAGACTGACGTTTCGTGCGCGTTTAATTGTAGGTTAAGCCTTGTCGAAAGCCCCGAGTCCCTCATCCCCATCCGGCCCCGGCGTCCCCGGTTGCGAGAGGGTGAGTGGCCGACGCGTGGCTGTTATGAGTGAGTGTGTGTGCCGTGTGCTAATTGCGTCCCCAGGGGATCATCGTCGCCAGCCACAGTCGAGAGGAGCCAGCGCATCGGCCGGGGTGTCGAGGAGGTGCTCGCCGACGACGCAGCGACGTGGCGAGTGAGAATTGTCTCTCACTGCGCCTCGACGACAACGTTTTCGCAGCGTCTCCCAGTTTTCGACGACGCAGCGACTCGGCGAGTGAGAATTCTCTCTCACTGCGTCTCGACGACAACGTTTTCGCAGCGTCTTCCAGTTTTCGACGACGCAGCGACTCGGCGAGTGAGAATTCTCCCTCACTGCGCCTCGACGATAACGCTTTTGCAGCACACTTGGGATTTCGAAGACGCAGCGACTCGGCGAGTGAGAATTCTTTCTCACTGCGCCTCGACGACAACGTTTTCGCAGCGTCCCCCAGTTTTCAACGACGCAGCACCTTGGCGAGTGAGAATTGTCTCTCACTGCGCCTCGACGACAACGTTTTCGCAGCGTCTCCCAGTTTTCAACGACGCAGCACCTTGGCGAGTGAGAACTGCCTCTTACTGCGCCCCGACGGTAACGGTTTTGCAGCGCTCTTGGAATTCACCGACGCAGCGACTGGGCGAATGAGAATTCTCTCTCATTGCACCTCGACGACACGTCCTCGCAGCGCTCCTCGACCCCTGGGGGTCGCATGTCCACGCGACCGAACGACCTACGGACGACGCAGTCTTTTGCGACTGATGTCACATTTCTTTTGTACTTATTCTGCGTTCTGTTTGCGAGTATCTCGCATTTCCTTTGTACGTTTCGCTCGCGATTGACTCGAATTTCTTCGGCAATTATTTCGGATCTTTTTCGCAATTCTTCAGGATCTCTTTTGCGATTATTTCGAATCTCTTTTGCAATTATTGAGCGGTTCTTTTATAACTACTACACGTTTCGCTAGCGACTATTTCGCATTTAGTTTGTAAGCATTTCACGTTTCTTTTACGATTATTTAGCGTTCTTTTGTAATTATTCTGACTTGATTTAGCGCTTCTTTCGGAATTATTTAGCTGTTTTTTTCTTGTTATGTAGCATTTCGTTTGTAAGGACTTTGCGGTTCGCTCGCGGTTACTGCGAATTCTGTGGCGATAAGTTCACATTTCTCTTGGAATTATTTAGCCGTTCTTCTACGACCCGTTCGCAGGTCGTTTGTAATTACTGCGCGTTTCGCTTGCGATCATTTCGAACCTCTGTGCAATTACTTCAAGTTTCTCCTGTAATTATTTCGGATTTATTTAGCGTTTCTTTTGTGATCAGTCCACCGTTCGCTCGCGATTATTTTGAGTTCTTTTGCGATTATTTCGCATCCCCTTTGTAACTATTTCACGCTTCGCCTGCGATTAGTTCGCGATTTTTCTTTGTAACTATTTCGAATTTCGCTTGCGACTATCCCGCGCTATCCCGCGTTTCTTGTGGGATTATTTAGCGAGTCTTTTGAGATCACTTTTATACTCCTCTTGTAATTATTTTCGCGTTCCGGCAGTGATTATTTTGCTTTTCTTTTGGGATCATTTCCCGTTCCTCTTGCGACTGATTCGCGTCTCGCTTATGTGTATCTCGCATTTGCGTCGCAACTACATCGCGTTTTTTTTGCGACTAATCCGCGTCTCGCTTGCAAGTATCCCGCAGTTGTGTTGCGATTATTTTACATTTCTCGTGCAATTAACTCGCGTTTTGCTGGCGATTGATTCGCGTTCGCGTGCGAGTATCGCGCGTTCGTTTCGCGAGTGACTCGCTCGGGTCTTCTAATCTTGTTGGTTATATTATTTCCTCGCGTACTGCGAGTGGGGATTTCATATAGAGTGTGCCCCCCCCGGCGGTATATGGCAATTGCGTTTTAATTTTTTTGTGTTCTGGCATAATATACGCGGGCGTTTCTCTCTTCGGCACGGCCGTGTGATTTCTAGTTTTTTTTGTTGCTTGCGCTGCTTGGCGTCCCCCCCTCATTCCCGTTCCTCCACCCCCCACCTAGCTTTGCGCGTGCGGTGCGTTGGTGACTGTGATCTGAGAGCACCAGGGTACAAGGTAATAAGCCGTAGCGTCGGAGAACTGCCCCTGGGATATCTCGGAAGGACAAGCCGAGCCATCGTACCTCGATTCTGCTCATTACGAGCTGGCGCCCAACCACCACCACGAGAGCTGACACGCTCCCCCATGCGCCGCACCGGGAAATCCTTCCGGATAATTTTGGCGTTCTCCCCGCAGCGACGAGGGGGAACGTCATAAGCCTTAATTACGGGTCCAGAAATAGGCCAGGACTCCAGAATCAGACGTCTATTCAAGGGCGTGTCCGAATTGCGTCCATCCAAGCCAAAGTACGAGCAGACATGGGACCCTAGGATCGTCCTAAGGTATATAAGTACGCTTGGATCAAACGAGGATATGTCTCTAGAAATTATCTCGAAAAAACTCGTCACTCTGCTCTCACTCGTAACCGGACACCGAATGCAAACATTCTCACTGATAAAAATAAAAAACATCGATAGACGCCAAACGTCCATGCAGATAAAGATTCCGGATAAAATCAAGACGTCGGCCACCAACAGGAGCAACCCCTGTTAGTTTTGCCTTTTTATGAGAAGGATCCAACAATTTATGCCGCAACGACATTGAAGGCATATATGTCAAAGACCGAAGACCTGCGGGGTGCGGAAGAATCTTTATTTATCGCCTTTAAGAAACCTCACAAAGCAGTTTCCTGCCAAACTCTATGTCGTTGGACAAAGAGTGTGCTGTCAAAAAGCGGAATAGATACTCAGATTTTTTCGGCACATAGCACTCGACATGCGTCAACGTCCAACGCAAATATCAAAGGTGTAAATATTGATTGCATAAGATCGACTGCAGGATGGACACGCAACTCACAGTCCTTCGCTCAATTTTATAATTTACCTATTGTTAACGATAACAAGGCATTTGCCCGAGCAATATTGCAGTGAGAAAACATGAGTAGTATTGGTACCCGTCTGGGGCCCCCCACTCCTATCCCGACTCCTTCCCCCACCACTCGTCCACTCCCACTGCTGATATTGAGCAGGGTGTTGCGAGTAGTGGGGTGAAGATGGGGGACGTGAGCCGGGCCTCGGACGGGTACCGATACTTTTTTGGCGCGTCAGCAAATTTTTGTCAGCATATTTTTGGCTACTTACCGATGATGACGCCGGTGATGATGATGATGATGATAATGATGATGATACACACATGCACACGCACACGCACACACTCACACACACACAAATAAAACACAAAACGTAGAATTTATTTATTATTTATTTTATTTTATTCAATATTAATCTACGATCTGCGTAGAATTCCCCTATTTTTTCCTGTAACAGAAAAAAATTTCAGTTTTAATTTTATTCCGCATCACTTTTACATCACTCATGTTTGCGCATTTTCGCACAACTCACGATTTTTTGGCGGCACTACCGGCTTCCGATGTTGGGCGTCGTCGTCGGGCGGCCTCCAGGGCCCGACGCCGGCGGAGCCGTTCGACACCCTTTATTGCCCACGCGATTAATAATTTTAATTTACTTTCTTATATTTATTACTGATTATTACACCGATATCATCTTTGAAGTCTACAACTGAACGTCTTGTTGTGTCCCGGAATTCGGCGTTACAGGATTGACGCAGGATTCAGGGTAGAGATTTGGGATCTTCTCCAAATGAGTGTAACTCCAACTCGATAGCTACCAAAAACACTGTATGTTTATTGACTAGTTTGGTCTGATTAGGTTATAAAGTGATTAATTTGCCGTGGGACCAAACCCGTCCTTGCCCAGGTCAAGACTGCCTCGATTCCTCGATGCGTCGCGATATTTAATCGCGACGGTGACCTGCTTCTCTGTTCTGCAATATTGCTGAAGAAGCAATATTGCGACTACTTGTGTGGTGTTGCTTAATGTTGGCCTCTTGGCCCTGTTCTACTATTGCAATTGCTGATAAGGCGTTATTGCAATTATTTGGGCAACGCTGTTGCCCTGTTCCATTGTGAGAAGCAGGTTGAGAGTTTTTTAGGAGGTCGCTGAATGTTGTTAGGAAATACTACATTCCAGGTCACAACAGTCTTATTTATGCAATTATTAACGAGAGGGGTGTACGTTTTTATACATTCCCAAATTTTTTCGCGAAACACTGCCGCTATTTCAGATATAATTATGTTTGGAAGATACGGCTCAAATTCTAGAGAGTCTTTGTCCGAGGCGTCGAGTGCTCGTTTCACAATCATATCGATGTTTTCTTGGGATTCCAGAAATTTTATAATTGCAGCGCGATTCAAATTATTCGCCGCGCGAAGGCGCTCGTCTGTGTACGCTAATACGGTGGCCATACACAGATTCACAACAGAGCACTCGCGTTGTAATTGTTGCAAATAAACATCGATACATTTACTCGCTTCGACGAGATTTTCAAAAGTCGGGCGTTGTAAGATGATGTTCGGAGAATAATTGCGCCGACGCTGAACGAGCGATGTTTCGCGCTTTTCGGCGGGGTTTTCCATAGTACAGCCGAAACAAACTGCGCGTCTCTGATAACACGTAGTAAAAAGAATAGAATGTCCTCCGCGCGATAAGCGTTTTCCATGCATATTCTCAGCATCAGAGTCGCGAGCCGCGAAGTATCGGGTAATTTCCGGGTAATCGATTTTAAATTCCTCCCATTCTTCAACGCTAAACGTTATACCGGTAAACACGTTCGTTAATATTTTTACCACCGGTGTGAAAGTATTTTTTTCCGGCGATAATTCAAAGCCACACGTGATTATTTTTCCGAAAGATATATTTAAGCCGTATATGACATTCCGTAAAAGATGAGGCGATATACACTGCCGACTCTCTGCCGATTTTTGACCATTATTTTCCATTTTATCGGTGCTCTACGTTTCGTGATTTTAATCACACTGATTGAAAATAAACGATTTCGCTTGTTTTATAGCACTTTTTCCCTCACCACCGTAAATACGGCTCGCGAGAATCATGAGCGAGAATTGGAAATCCATTTTCTCTTTGAAGATTGCCGCTCGGAATATCGATTCCGGTATTTCGTCAGTAGTCCAGTCACCTTAGCATAAGACCTATTCAAGAGGGGAACCCTCTCGCCAATTTTTTCATAGGTTGTTTGGACCTACAAGAATATAATCGTCAATTTTCGGACTTTCCAAAGTGTATATTTCAACAATAAAAAAATTATTGAAAAAAAAAAAATTGATATTTTTGAGATATCTTTCTTGGAACGCGTCCTATCGAAAAAGTTTCGAATAAAATTTGTTCATCATAACGTCCTCTATAAAAAAGGTCCAAAAAAAAAAAGTGCTAACAATGTTAATTAAGCGGTTAATGGCAAATGAAAATGAAAATTCTACATTTCGTTTTTGCAACCGCAATCGGGTGTTTATCAACATATCGGTTTGAAACTCGTACATGCTGTAGAGAAGCCGAACCTCAAGAGAATAGCGCAAGATTCAACGATCTGCGAGGTATAGTTTAGCAACAATCTGCGATCATCGAAAAATCTTTGCCCTTCAATACAGTTTGAAAACAAAGGCCCACAGGGTGGAAAAAAATCGAGGAGCTTCGTATCATCATGCACAAACAATTTGAGAAAAAAAAATTAAAAATTTGTTGAAAATAGATACTGTTTTTCGGCGATTTCTGAATTTTGCTAATAAACAAAAACAATTCCGACCAAAGTTGCAAAGATATCGGAAAAATTATTAAACCATCGAACTAGTTTTTGAAAAACGAACAATTAAAAAAAAAAACTCGCAATATTTTGATTACAGCCCGAGATATGAATGTTTTTACGTTTGTTCAATTTTATATTGTTGTAATAAAGATTTATGCAAAATTCGAGTTCCTCAGCAATCCCTACGCTTCCGGCCATCGGATTTAATAAAATTATTCCCTTTACGAGCAATTATGCCACCGCAGTTATCGATGTATTCCGATCGACGGCTGGCCGCCGAGCGCGCGGCGCCGACCGCGCGGCCGGGCGGCGCAGTGAGGATGGCCCCTCTTACTCCGCAGCCCCGCTCGAGCGGCTTAGTTAACAAATATAATAAGTTACTTAAAAATGGCCGTAGAACAATTTTTTTTTTTCAATTTTACGTGAATTTTTCTTACGAACGCGATGGTGTTCTTGAAAATTATGTTCACCCCATAGCAGACCCATGACCATATTTTTCACAAATTTTACATGTAAACATGCTTTAAAATGATTTAACTATGGATGGGAAAAGGTATCATAAATAAATCTTTTCTTAGAAACTGTTTCATTCATTACAATAGTTTTATTGATGAGAAAAAGAAAAAAAATGTTGCAAGAAAAATTGATTATAAATGCATTGCCAGCTTATTGTAATGAATGAAACAGTTTCTAAGAAAATATTTATTTATGATACCTTTTCCCATCCACAGTTAAATAATTTTAAAGCATGTTTATATGTGAAATTTGTGAAAAATATGGTCATGGGTCTGCTATGGGGTGAACATAATTTTCAAGAACACCATCGCGTTCGTAAGAAAAAATCACGTAAAATTGAAAAAAAAAATGTTCTACGGCCATTTTTAAGTAAGTTATTATATTTGTTAATTAAGCCGCTCGCGCGGGGCTGCGGAGTAAGAGGGGCCATCCCTCACCGCGCCGCTCGGCCGCGCGGTCGGCGCCGCGCGCTCGGCGGCCAGCCGTCGATCGGAATACATCGAAAACTGCGGTGGCATAATTGCTCGTAAAGGGAATAATTTTATTGAATCCCATGGCCGGAAGCGTAGGGATTGCTGAGGAACTCGAGTTTTGCATAAATCTTTATTACAACAATATAAAATTGAACAAACGTAAAAACATTCATATCTCGGGCTGTAATCAAAATATTGCAAGTTTTTTTTTTTCAAATTGTTCGTTTTTCAAAAACTAGTTCGATGGTTTAATAATTTTTCCGATATCTGTGCAACTTTGGTCGGAATTGTTTTTGTTTATTAGCGAAATTCAGAAATCGCCGAAAAACAGTATCTATTTTCAACAAATTTTTAATTTTTTTTTCTCAAATCACTTGTGCATGATGATATGAAGTT
Organism: Heteropelma amictum; assembly: GCA_959613375.1. Lineage (NCBI taxonomy): Eukaryota > Metazoa > Arthropoda > Insecta > Hymenoptera > Ichneumonidae > Heteropelma > Heteropelma amictum. The sequence goes on from OY390727.1 coordinate 6,396,165, forward strand.
CCTCGATTTTTTTCCACCCTGTGGGCCTTTGTTTTCAAACTGTATTGAAGGGCAAAGATTTTTCGATGATCGCAGATTGTTGCTAAACTATATCTCGCAGATCGATGAATCTTGCGCGATTCTCTTGAGGTTTGGCTTCTCTACATCATGTACGAGTTTCAAACCGATATGTTGATAAACACCTGATTGCGGTTGCAAAAACGAAATGTAGAATTTTTATTTTCATTTGCCATTAACCGCTTAATTAACAATGTTAGCACTTTTTTTTCAGGACCTTTTTTACAAAGGACGTTATGATGAACAAATTTTATTCGAAACTTTTTTCGATAGGACGCGTTCCAAAAAAGATATCTAAAAAATATCCATTTTTTTTTTTCAATAATTTTTTTATTGTTGAAATATACACTTTGGAAAGTCCTCAAATTGACGATTATATTCTTGTAGGTCCAAACAACCTATGAAAAAATTGGCGAGAGGGTTTCCCTCTTGAATAGAACTTTGTAAAATATGGCCTAAGGTGACTGGACTACAGTCTTGATTCACACGCTCGAACACGCGCACTAGTCACCAGGGTAATATCAAATTTCGCTTATTTCTACAGTTTCAGCAAATCGCTGCTTTGTTTTTTAGAGAGAGAAGGTAAATACGTGAGAAACTCCTTATGATATCAAATTCGGTGAGCTATTTATGCGTCTAAACAGCTACCTGTATGAAACTCGAGCGAAAGCGAAGAATGGCGACGTTGGTTAAATAAAAGAGCACATAAATATGTGAAAAAATTTTACAGTGGAATATTCCAGAAGGAGATATTATACTCCAAGGCAATTCCGCTGACGAATGAGAGAGAGACAAACTCTATTCTTCGATGAAATTATGCGCACGAGCGCTATGTTTGTCTCGCTCTCCCCAAGCGTGAAACACCGCTCGAAATTTATTAACAATGAACCCTCCGTAAATTGGAAATCAATCTTCTCTCTGAAGATCGTCACTCGGGATATCGATTTCCATATTTCATCGGGCTTGATTAACCAGCGCGAGCACACGCGCTGGTCACTCGAGCGATATCAAATTCCCCTTATTTTGACAGTTTCAGCAAAATATTTCCTTGTCGAGGTGTTGTCTCGAGAAAGAAAGAGAGAGAGCAGGTAAAGACGTGAGAATCTTCTTATAATATCATATTCGTCGGGCAGTGTGAATGCCTGCATTCCCACAGTCAAACGAGAGAACATTATTGAGTCTTTCTTTATTCTCTGATGAAATTATGCATGCTCGCGTATCAAGTTCGCTGTTGTCTCGAGAAAGATGGTGAATCTATGAGAATTTTTTTATTATGGAATATTCCGGAAGGATATCAGATTATACTCAGCAAGCTATGTACTCGACTAAATAACCGCTGGTATGAATAGCAATCGACTTCGTAGAGTCGACAAACGAGAGAGACTATTATTTTATCAGCCGATTAAGCAAATATAACCCTGCGACGAAAAATTAAATTATATATATATAAATCTCCTCTGCATAGCATTACACGACAAAAGTCTGGGCGGAAGGAGCGAAAATTAATTATTCGCCTTTCGCGTAATTTTTTCACGCAATATGTTACACATGCATCTATTCCCTGCATGATAATTCACCATACGGAGACGGCGTTACCCCACCGGTTCGTATCCTCGGCCTCTTCTCTTTACGCGGCTTTTCGTAGCATCAGGCGGCACGTGCTCTACCTCTCTCTTTCCAGCACGAGCTGCTGATGGCACGTCTATACGAGCGCGCTTACTCACACGCGCGCACACAGCCATGCAGCCCGCTCGCATGCTCACACACACACACACACACACACACAAACGTGTGTCATCAGCGCCTGACCCGTTGTCGCGCTGGGCATGCGTCGGCCATCATTATCGCGCTTTCTGTTTTGGGCCTCTATTCGTAACATTGCAGACGCTCGGCCCGTCATCACGCTGGAGTATGCGGCGGCCATTATTATCGGGCCTTTTATTTTGGGCCTCCATTCGTAACATTGCAGACCGTTTGAGATCACAGCGTTACATGTGTGTCGCTCTTTTCAACGCGAAATGCTCCTCGAAATTCATCATTTTTAAACTAATGTGGGATTATGAGTAAAAATGCTCTGTTCGACACGAGGTCCGCGGATAAATTTTGGAGCCAAGAAGGGTTTTTCGCGTGCGTTCCGCCTCGGTCCGTCGCTTTCCTCACTCGCGTGATTCTGCCTCGATTTCTCACGTACGCCCGTAGGGCCAACCGCGCGGGTTTTTCCCCCTCCTGTTTATAATGAGTTTTTCGGGACACACGGACATCACACTCGCACCACACGCTCGCCGGTCGCACACCCTCCCTCTCTCTCATACTACACTCGGCTGTCCTGACAGGGACTTCGTCACGAATGTCCATAGTTCACTTATCTAAATACGCTAATTCGTGTCTCTGTGATCACGGACGAATGCGGCATAACGTCAACCGTGATCTCACAGCTGGTTTACGCTTCCTCTTCTTCTGTATTGGCTTCGTCTTCCGGAAACGGGTTCTCGTCGTCGTCGTTCGTCCACGGCTTCATAGCGTCAACAGCGGTCGAAGTTTGCTTCGGGCCCTCTGCTTCACCAATTCGGCGTACGATATAACGATCGTTACGCAGCGTTTTGACAACTTCATATGGCCCAACAAATTTGTGCATAAGCTTGGAGCCCGGCACTTGTTGCGTTCGACAAATCGCAACAAGGTCACCGACGCGGTATCGATGAGCTTCCTTCCTGGATTTGTCAAACTTCTGCTTGTTTTGGAGTTGAATCCGTTGGATGTTGTCCTTTGCATGGCATCTTAATTCTTCTCGTCCTCGGTCAAACGATGAGATGAGCTCCTCATCCAATAGCTCTTTGATTTTTGGGTCGTCTGGCAAACGCGCGTCTATTCCAAACATTAGACGGAAAGGCGTGGTTCCCGTGCTTCGGTGGGGCGTCACGTTCAGGCGCTGCTGCACGCTAGGCAGATGCTTAAACCATTCGCCTGGTTTCGGAGCGGACAGCTTTGTCAGCAACGGTATCAGAGTGCGGTTCACCCTCTCAACCTGCCCGTTCGCTCTGGGTGTTCCTGTCGTAATCAACGAATGTTCGATGCCTTCTTCTCGGCAATAACACGCGAATTCTTTCGAGGTGAACGCCGTACCCCTGTCGGAGATGATTCGTCGTGGGTTGGCGAAAATAAACGACTGTTTTCGCAGACGATCAATTACCTCCGCCGATGTCGTCGATTTTGTAGCGTACAGCCAGACGAATTTCGTGAACGCATCGACTACAACAAAAATATGCGCGTACGATTTCTTCGTCGATGGTAGTGGGCCCAAATGATCCACGTGGAAAGTGTCGAAGGGCGTGCTGCCTTTCTCGATCGGGTTGAGGAATCCTTCTCGTTTCCCTCGCTGTCGCTCGGCCAGAATGCACGAAATGCAGTTCCGAATGATTCTCTCCGTCTTCGATCTTAAATCGGGTATCCAGTATTCGCTTCGGACGAGCGTTTCGGTTTTGTTCGTCGCGAAATGGCCTCGCTCGTGCGCTCGTCGGATTATTTGCAACTGCATGTGCTTTGGAACTACCAGGAGTGTATCGTCACCGACGTCCTTGTATAATAAACCTCCCTGCACGCTGTAGCCGTTGAGTTCACCTTTTCCCGCTCGCCCGATCTTGTCTTTCACATCGGCGTCCTCCTCCTGAGCTCTCTTTAACCTGGCCGTCAAACTCTCGTCAGTTTCGTCGATCGTCAAACATACAGGGAGAGGATACCGGCTTAGCGCGTCAACGTGCCTCATGCTCTGCCCAGCGCGATGCTCGATCTCATACTGAAACTCCTCTAAAAACAGAACCCAGCGCGCTACACGAACACACAAGTCTCGCTTATTCATCGTCATCGTAAACGCCTTACAATCCGTTACGATCTTAAATCGTATGCCAAGCAGGTACACGCGGAATCGTCGAAGAGCTTTGATGATCGCTAATACTTCCAACTCATAGCTAGAGTATTTTTCCTCCGCTGCCGTCGTCTTTCCACTGGCAAAGTAGATCGGGTGCAGTTTCCCGTCCGTACTTCGAAGCATCCGTGTGAAGCTCCGTTTCGGCTCCGGTCCGATACAGGTGCAGTACCGGCTGTTGACTTAAAATATTTTTCAATAGTTCGCAGCAGGTTCGACATAGGTCGCGCGATTCTCGCATAATCGGCGACAAACTTTCTGAAGTAACCGGACAGCCCCAAGAAAGCTTGCACTTGTCGAACGTTCGCCGGCTCAGGAAACTGCTTCACGGCCGCGGTCTTTCGCCCTGATGGCGCGACGGTCCCGTTCTCCACTATATGGCCTAAAAATTCAACGCGCTTGGATAAAAAGTGACATTTTTTCCAGCTAACATCTAAACCGGCCTTGCTCGCGATGTCAAGCACGAGCTTCAATTTTCCTAGTCCGTCTTTGCAGCTAGCGGAAGGAATGATTAGGTCGTCCATATAGGTTAGAACTTGGCCACTTCGTATTGCGTCTCGAAATATCGCGTTCACGTATCGTTGAAAGACCGACGGGGAGTTACATAAGCCGAATGGCACGCGCAGAAATTCAAAGTGTCCGTCAGGGACGATGAATGCAGTATACTTGACGCTCGAAGGATCCATTGGGACATGGAAAAATCCATTTTTTAGGTCGAGAGTGCTGAAGACTCTTGCGCCTTGCAAACGATCGAGCTGATCCTCGATTAGTGGCAGCGGGTACCGATCTCGAACGATCTTCCTGTTGAGGAGACGGTAGTCGATGCACAACCTATGTGATCCGTCTTTCTTCTTCACCAACACGATCGGACTAGCATAGTCGGACGATGAGGGTCTCACGATGCCTTGATTCCGCCATTCTTCGATTTGGGCGTTGACAATATCCCTCTCCTTTGCCGCCAAGCGCCTTGCTTTTTGATACACCGGTTCGTCGTCCGTCAATACCAGCTTCATCGTCACTGTTATTTCCACCGCTTTGTTCGGTGTGTATTCATCGACGAGAGTAGCAATCCGCTTCTTCGCTTCGACATCTTCGATGTAAGTGAGGTCAATCTCAGGAACGGTTTCGTCCAGCACATTTATTTGTAAAATCTCCGGCACGTTCTCTTCGTCATCGTCAGAGTCGAAACAGATCGTTCCCTTCCTTCCGCGAAAAGATCTCAGCTCCAAAAAATCAGCTCCGATTAGCAATCGTTGTCGGGATAAACCGTTCGCGATAACACGCACGAGGATTGGGAAACTATGTCCGTCGATCGTAATTTCCGTGTGAAATTCTCCCAGAGCCGTGTGTGCCGGCGAACCCACTCCCTTAAAACGAGCGTCGGTTGGTTGGAGCGGCGGTGAGCCGATCTGCGCATGCTCATCCTCGCACATCAACGTCAGATCGCTCCCGGTATCCATAAGAGCCTTGATTTCCTTATTTTGAACATTCACAGTCTTTATATATGTTTTGCGAGGAGCTTTCGTTACCGCTCCGACTTCATTTGTCGTCTCTTCTTCTTATTGTGACACTTTGGCGCTATGTGCCCGTGTTCGCCGCACCGAAAGCACTTTGGACCACGTCCTTTTTCGGGACACGACGCACTCACGTGATCAGGTTGGCCACAGTTGTAGCAAATCTTCTTATTACTCGCTTTTCCCTTTTCACTTCCGGCACTTTTCCCTCCACGTATTGTTTTTACCGCTGTATCTACCCTTTCGTCCCGCTGGCCCATGCTCGATGAGGTTTGTTCGCGCAGCGTGATTTTGTCGAACGCTTCAATCAGAGCCTCTTTTGTATCGAAACGCTGCATACGGGCCTGATTACACAACACTTTGTCCGGAATGCCGTCGATAAGGTAGTCCGCGATGTCGCGGTCATCTATCGGTACGCGGTTACCGATGATGATCTTGTCGTGCGCGTACTCCCGGAACGACTCGCTTTTTTTCCACACACGTGCCTCGAATTTTCGACGTAAGTCGATTCTGTTCTGTTTTGGACGATACATTCGCCCGATTTCGTCCATAAGCTCGTCAAACGTCATCGAAAGATGTTCCGCTCTCGAGTGCAGCCACTCAAACGCCTTTTTTCGAAGCTTCATGCCGATTAACGTTTTCGCAGCGTCGTCCGCGAGTCGGTACGTCGTTTTCATGAACTTGACTTGCCTTTCCCATACGTCAAAGCTATCAGGTGTCCCGTCAAATTCATTCACTAACTCGGCGATCATTTTCAAATTCATCTGCGAAGGAGGACTTGGCACTATCACTGCTGCGTCTTGCCTCTCGGGCTCCGTCTGAACTCGCGGCCCGTCCCTTGTTGTGGGGACGCATTCGGCACGTCGTAGCATCTCTATTTCGCGTCGCGCGAGGTCGAGCTCACGTTGTATCAATTCTCTTTCACGCATAGCAAGATCGATTGCGCGTTCGCGTCTCGCGAGTTCCTCTTCTCGCGCTCGGTCGACGAGTTCTCTAGCACGTCGAGAATCGTCGCCGCTGCTCGCACCTTCATGAGGCCTTCCTCCGCTTGCCCCATGTTCGGCAGAATATTCGAGATCGTCACGTTCGTCTGTCCATTTTCCTGACGGATCATATTCCATCAAACGAGCGATTATCTCAGCTTTCGAGCCACCAGCCGATAGGCCGTGCCCTCGCGCTTTGTCTCTCAACTCTGTGATCGTGAAATCGCTCGGTTGCGACATGGCTGTAGCACTGAGCGTCGCGTTTTCGTCTTCCTTCAAGCTCCGTTGCCAATGCCTTGGTCAGCGCTGTTGCCAAAATGAACGAGGCTTTTGTCGTTTCGTCTCTGTTTCGTACGTGGCTTCGTCTAAGCCTTCAGCGAAACGTTGATTTTGCGTCTATCACACTTCGCGAAAATCCCGTCTTTTGCCGTTACCCCTGAAGTTTTACCCACGATCCCGGACGAGCCCCCAATTTGTGGGATTATGAGTAAAAATGCTCTGTTCGACACGAGGTCCGCGGATAAATTTTGGAGCCAAGAAGGGTTTTTCGCGTGCGTTCCGCCTCGGTCCGTCGCTTTCCTCACTCGCGTGATTCTGCCTCGATTTCTCACGTACGCCCGTAGGGCCAACCGCGCGGGTTTTTCCCCCTCCTGTTTATAATGAGTTTTTCGGGACACACGGACATCACACTCGCACCACACGCTCGCCGGTCGCACACCCTCCCTCTCTCTCATACTACACTAATAACAATAAATTTCCTTCATGCAGCGTTATCAACCATGATTTAGTTATTTAGCTGAAGCATTTTAGTTTCTTTAGATTATTCTACGTTTTTCGAACAGCTGAAATTCGCAATTCGGTAGAATAGTGATATACGACACTCGAATTTATGATTAACTCTACCAATGGGTATTATTAGTCTCGTATATAACGCGGCGTTTTCCTTAAACGGACGCGGTGTTTTATTTTGTATACGTTAGGTGTCTACGAAGCAAAATCATTTCCTCAGCCATAACCACTGCATGTTTCGAAAATACCGACATCCCCCGATACAATTTATGCTGATAAATAACCACGCACCTTCGAGAGCATGTTAGTCTCGAGGCGACAAACGAACGACGCGATTGTTTCATATACTCTATCATGGCGAGAATTATTCCCCGTTATCTTCTATCGAATTTGATAGAATATTTAATTCTATGTCATCCGTGGATCGCGGAAAGGTGGAATCGGGATAAGCGGATTAATATGCTATGGCATTTGCCCATCCACACTGTGCTCCGCAAGATGCGAAGTGCATTGTGCGAGTGTTCGAAAAAACAGATTCTTTACGCTTATAATACGGGGTTGTTTCACGCGCAACCCCTAATTGATTCGGTTGTGCGTGTTATCCGTAGGCGCGGATGGGAAAATGATCCTGTTTTTCAAGGGATATTCGGAGAACGGCGTAAGTACAACACAAAAGATTACTTTTCATGTTGCGTTGGTGGTGGAAACATTTTTCTGATAAAAATCTCTGTGATTATCGACGTACAGTTCGACGGTATGAAGAAATGGGCGAAGACGAGGCTCGCTTTTACGATTTTATCGAGGAGGGTAAAACCGACAGCGAGGATCATTCGAGTGACGATGATGCATTCATGGAGAATAAACGGAGTAAATGGTTGTCCACGAGAAATAACACAGCACCAGCCGTCGGCGCCATCCGAATAGAGGGACCTATGTACGTTCAAGATGACGCGCCGGCTGGGCCCTCGCGAGCGTGTGTCATTGCACCGTTGAGCGATGCCTCCGCGTCGGAAGAAGAAGATTCTGATGGCTCGACCCTGCTCCTCTCGCCTGAACACGAGGAAGAAAAAGATGATGATGATGAGGAGGAGAGGGAGGACGAGGAGAAACTCTCGGAAGCGGACTCTGGTAAATAATTCAGCCTTGTAATTATATGCGCGTAACATTTTACAGAGTGTCTGTAAAATAAATCCGTAAAACAGGCTACTCTTCGGGCATTGACGTTTGTGACGTTGCGTCACAGGTTGCCCCGACCTGCCCCTCGTAAGTCCACCACGCACGTCCCCCCATTCCCTTCCCTCGCGATTTTCCCCCTTGAGATCCCCGTATTAGCTTAAGTCGTCCAAAAATGTCGCGTCCAAATGGTCCAGGACCATTGCAGACCAGGAACCTGCTCAAAATTCGATTTGAAAAAAAAATAGGTGCGAAAAATTTGTGGTTTTTTAGCGTTAAACGGCTTTTTTCCATAATGAAAATTCAAGAAATGTGAGTAGTTTTAGTTACGTTTAAGTTTCGCAATTATATCGCCGTTAATGCGCCCAAAACAGCACCAAAAGCGTCGTTCTCGCTTTCCCCCCTTCTTCCCCGCCAAAGCGCAGCATCAGCGGTGGACCGCAGCCCCTGTGCAGATCATCGCCGAAGCGGACCCTATCTCGTCGTCTCTACCCCGGGGGTGCATCAAAGTATCGGCGGAGGACCTTGCTTCCCCGCCCCAGCGATCGTCGCTGAACCCCGTCAGAACACGGAGGAGAAGGCCCATCCTCCGTGGACATATCGAACCTGGGGCAACCAAGCCGTGCCACCATCACCGGCCGGCAACACCGTGGCAGACCCAGATTTATGCATCGACCCCCGGGGTCGGAATATCCCACGACATCTCGTTCCCGCGGCGCACCTTTGGAGGATCTACGATCGATGCATAGTCACCGTGCTGCCATCCCTCTCCCGTCCCAAGTATCACCTATTAGAAATTTCTCCCATCCTGCGTATTAGCCCCCCCAAAAATCTCTCCCACTTTCCCTAATTGCGCAAAGAATCCGGAAGCCGTGTTACGAACCCTCCGAGCCCCATGAAGCTATAAAGTACGATGGACCAACGTAGCTAATATTTAGTATTGATCGAATGAAAGAAATGAGAACACAGGACGTGTGATATTACTTTTCCTTAAGTACCGCACAGAAATAGACTGCAATGTACGCGCACTTATATAATCATGGTAACGCTGTCGCGAGATAAGGAAACTCGGTACCACCCCTTGAAAGCAAGAACCTATAAATTTACCCTCTTTGAAACTTCATCACCCAAATGACAAAACGACATTAACAGAAGACAAACCATAAATTCGTCACCGACCAATGGCCAAGGAATGTTTACATGAAAGATCACGTCTTGAAAGAAAGGGAGCTACCACTACTCGTAAAGTACCCTGTCAATCGTCGAATTCAAACATACCACAAAATCTTACGACCAACCACTCAGGTAAATTAACCAAAATTTCATAATTCGCGAGGATTGACGCGGTGGAAATAAGAAGAAATCACCACCGGACCAAAAATAGCCACAGGGAGGAAACGGGTGAAATCAACAAGGGGAGCTAGGTGACTCAGACATCCCTTCCCAAAAACAATACAACATTTACTAACGCCCACGCAGCTAAGAAGTATAAAAGATCGCGATTTCGCGACCCCTCATCTCAGTTCGAAGTCAGAATCCATGCCAGTCAGTTCAAGATCAGTTTTTCATCAAAGTACCTTTTCGGACTTTGTCAGTTTGTCGAGTCGAGTCTCACTCTAGAAATCAAAGTCTAACGTACCGACTTAGAACAACCTTTTTATTCTAACTCACGCTACTACTATAACATCGGAAGCTATTTCTAAATTATAACCGAGAAGAACCATTTCGCGTGTCAACGCTTAATTAACTTTATAATCAACAGCTTGCGTATAATCAAGTGTGCTTATATTCGCGAACGAACATTATAACCGAGTGCGAAACATAGTGTGTGAATTTGTAACCAGCGCTGGACCGATATTGTAACCAGCTGCTTGACTATCTATTGTATCACGGCGACAAACCGTTGAGAGTCACCCTGCCGATTGTGCAACTCCATCTGCAAAAATTGTACAACCAACACCATTGTAAGGGGAAAAGGAACCTCCGGATTTGCTTGATCAATAAATCTAACCAGCGTGAGTAACATCTTCTTCATAACATGTGTGCAATCCCTCAACATCTTGCGACCATCGACTAGACGGCTCCAAGGTCATCCCACATTCCCGTATCGTTGACGAGACTTCCGTCCCTGGGTAAAGGACTTAACTGTCTTGACCCGAAAGAGAAGTCGTTACATACCGTGTTACGTTCTCCCCTTCGTATTTCCCCCGCCGACTAACCTCAACCAACTCCCGAGGACGTAACAGCCGCAAGAAACTCGTTACTTGCGAGCGAGGCGTTAAACCGAGCGTATAGTCATTTTTCGTCGAGTACTTGCGTGAGGTAGGAGGTGAGAAGACGTTCACCTATACTATGTACACGAGATCAGTTGCGCAATACGAACTTGAATAAATCTGATTACTATATCAAGGAACTATTATTTCAAAGTCTACATTAAAATGTCAAAAACTGAATAGTGAATTGATTACGCAGAGTAAAATGATTGCAATGATTTTCCACTGCTGCTGTTCTGGTGCAAGTGACGATCTGATAGCACTTTGAGTTTTGGAATTTTTTTCCTTGAAAATTATGCACTTTTTCGGAAAATTGTTAAGAATAGAAAGTTCTTGAAATTTTTTAAAAAATGTACTCCAATTTTTTCAGAATTTTTTGAGTATTTTTTCGAATTTTGGCAAAATTGACCATTCTCAAAATAAGAAAAAATGCTCAAAACATTTTGAAAAAATATCAGGTGCATTTTTTGAGTGATTTCAAGAACTTTTTGTTCTTGACAACTTTTCGAAAGAGTGCATCATTTTTCCATAAAAAATTCATGAATGTTTTCGTGAAAATGTTACGGTCTAGGCGCCATTTTGAACCCAATAGGGGTTTAAATCGACTTTACAACCCCCGTTTATTTTTGTTCAGACATTTATTCCACCGGTTAGTGAGGTTCCAGGACCATTGCAGACCAGGAACCTGCTCAGAATTCGATTTGAAAAAAAAATAGGTGCGAAAAATTTGTGTTTTTTTAGCGTTAAACGGCTTTTTTCCATAATGAAAATTATTTTGGAAAAATGTAATACACACCATTCGAAAGGGCACATTTCAAACTACAAAAATGTGTACTTCCCAATTTTTTTCAGACTCGAATAGTATAAGTTATAGGCCGCTAAACAACGGTGTATGGAAAGTGGCGTTTTGGTCCGAAAAGGGTTAACAGCAGTCTACGCTAAATTGATTAACTTATCAATTTTATAATACTGTAATTTTGTTATAGAGTACCAAAAGGCCGGCGGCGGCGGCGGAAGAGACGCGCATAGTCGAGACGCCGGTGATGTTTTACCGCCGGGTCATCGTTTCGAGATTGTCAGCGAGGGCTCACGCTATTTCCCGAGATTCAAAACGCGAGGTCGAGAAACGCTATTTCGAATCCAGCCACCACCGCTAACTCACGAGGCGATAGCAAAAAAATCTATTTTGCAAATAGATAATCGCGATAATTTGTGCTTGCCGCGCTCGATCGTTACAGCTCGAGTTTACGCAGAACGCGGGGAATTACGCTCGGGAGAACTTCATAAAAAATGAGAGAAAATTCGACACGGACAGCGTGAATATCAACGCACCGAGGCGATGCAACTCGCTTGTAATGCCGGTGTGTGTATAACAGCTCGAGGGTGTGGATTGCGGGAAATTCGTCGGTTTCAGGAGTATCTCGCTCGGGAGCGTATAGCTAGAGTTATTTTTGAATTTCTCACGTTAGGAAAATGAGTGGATGAGTTTTATGACGGTCGAGAAACGGTTATTTCGGTTATGGGACGAATCACGCATACGCTTTATATTTTATATTACGAGCGCTGGCGACATTTCCAGCCGATATTGAATCTCGCCGGTGCTGTGGGTAGCCGTAGATTTTGCGTTAATTGTAACACCAAGTACACTCGTGCTCACGAGCATCGGTGCTCAAAGCAATGCACAAGATGTAGATCTTTAAAGTGTACAGGTGATCGGAGCGCGATAAAAGCTTGCAAAGACTGTAATCGTTTCTTTTTTGGTGAAGAGTGTTTTGCTCTGCACAAAACACCCGAAGCCACTAGAGGTCGAGGGTGGGTGTGTAGACGCGATTTGAGCGTAAGAAAATTCGTAGCAATTGCTCGAACGAATTGCAAAAAGCAGTGTCACTGGGCTACAGGATAATTCGAGTTGATGAAATTTGGCAATATGAAATTACGCGATATGACCCTTTAACGCGAAAAGGCGGTCTTTTCGCGGAATATATCAATGCTTTTCTTAAGATCAAGCAGGAGGCTAGCGGATTGCGGAGCGTAAATAACGATTGCGAATCTGTAAAACGTTATGTCGAGTCATACGCGACTGCCGAGGGTATACGGCTGGACCAGGACGCCATACACAGTAATCTGGGGCTCAGATCGCTCGCGAATTTAGCATTAAACTCGTTCTGGGGAAAATTCGGTCAGCGTGAGATATTACTGACTACGATGATAGTGTCTACGCGCACCGAGCTCATGAATTCACCATCAAGTCCGGAAATACAGGTGTATTACCTGTGATTGGTGTATTACCTGTGAATCACCAAGTAATGTACGTGAATTACATCCACACCGGCGAGGCTATTCGACCATCGCCGAGGTCTAACGTTGTGATCGCTGCTTACACAACGGCTCAGGCGCGCCTCAAATTGTACACGTATCTCGAGCGTCTAGGCCACCGAATATTGTATTGCGATACTGATTCGTGTATTTACGTGAGTCGCGCTGGTACCGACGACTACGAACCACTGATCGGCGAATTTCTCGGCGTTTTAACGGACGAGCTTTGCTCGTACGGCCGTAATTCGTACATCTCGTCGTTCATATCGGCGGGTCCAAAGTTTTACGCATTTATCATACGTAAACCCGACGGTACGACGCGCGAGGTGTGCAAAGTTAAAGGAATCACGTTAAATTTTGCGAACAGCCGGCACATCAATTATGACTCTATTCGCTCTTTTATTATTGGGGAGAGAACGGAACCGATTGTTTTAAAATTCGACGCTATACGACGCACTGAATATCACAGAGTCGTTAAACGCCCGAAATTAAAGGCGTGCGTGCCTGTGAGTGTAAAGCGTCAACGCGACGGAGAATACCGCACACTCCCATACGGTTTTATGCATCGGAATGGATGGATGCTCGTGTGAATGTGTGTACACCGACGTACATATAGCCGTAAGTGTATAAATGTATGAATGTATAATAGCGTATTTCTTCATTTTCACGATAAAGGATGAATGAAAATTTTATATTTGGCATATAATTTATTTCGCGCATGATTTATCCTTTTTCAGCTAGTGAAACACGCTAATTAGCTTGCAGAATCGCTCGCTAATTAGCTTCCGGAATCGCGCGTTAATTAGCTTGTGAAATCGCGCGCAATAAGCGTGTCACGCGCGGAGCAAGCTTACCCCGCGGACGCCGCCGCCGCCGTGGTAAGCTTATTTAATTGAACATCGCGATGATTCGTCATCATTCGCAAAGATGGACACGCGCTGGAAACATCCGTGGACCTCGATGATTTGCGGCCCAACGGGTTGCGGTAAAACGTTTTTCGTTAAAAAAATTTTCAAACACATACGTGAAATGGCCGATGTGCGATTCGAGCGCGTTTTATTTTATTATTCCGAGTGGCAGCCCGGCTACGTCGAGTACGGTGAAGCGATTGAATTTCGCGAAGGACTGCCTCAGCCGAGCGATTATTCGAATGATCAACGACCCAAACTCGTGATCATAGATGATCTCATGCGCGAATCTTCCAACAATACCGTAGTCGACCTATTCACCAAGGGCAGCCATCATAAAAATTTGAGCGTTATCTTTATCACGCTAAATCTCTATCATCAGGGTCACGGTCAACGCGATATTTCCCTAAACGCGAATTACATCGTAATATTCAAAAATCCGCGAGATCGCGCCCAAATTCAGCATTTGGCGCGTCAGGTCTGCCCGGAGAATCCGCGATTTTTACAGGATGTTTATTACGATGCTACGTCGGAACTGCATGGTTATCTGCTGCTCGATTTGAAACAATCGACACCCGACAATTGTCGATTTCGCGCCGGCGTATTTCCCGATGACCTCCACAATCACGTTTGCGTACCACGAAAACAGATAAAAATGCGCGATAACAACAACGATGTATCAGTAATACGCTTGTGATGGCCGCGTGCGGTGCTCTCGGAGAAAAACAATTTGTCATTTTGAAAGCATTGTGCTGTCTGATGCGTGAGGAGCATCGCTGTATTTTACGTACGTGTGACTTTTCCGTGATTCACTGTATATGCGAGTGCGCATTGAATATGTTGAGAGGTAACGTGAGCCTCAGTAGCGGTGAGAAACAACGATTACGTCGTTACGCTGTTTTGCTGCGACGTTTAGCTGTCAAACGCGGCAATTGGGACGCTAAAAGGCGCCTCGTCACGCATCACTGTCTGAAATTTCTCAAAACTCTCGTCACGCCTGCTTTGCGATATCTCAAAAATGGAGCACGCTAGAAAAATGGTCCTTGTGCCCTATGATAATATACATCGCCTCGGAGAGAAACAAACGGGACGCCTGCGGTCGATGCGCCGTCAGCAGCCGACTCTGTGCAAACCATGGGGACACCGCTGTCTCGTTTGGATGCTGAAATGAGCGAAATTCTAAATGCCAATGCTTATTCAAGTGAGCGTGAAAAATGGGCCACTTATCTCCAAGTTTTGCAGAGATATTTGCAGCTTGCTCTGCATTCGCAGCAGCATCAGCAGCAGCAGCAGCCGTAACATGCTGCTGTTGACCCGGCAAAAAGTACGTCAGGACAATCACCCGTGCGAGAGGAACAATTATGATCATCATCTCCGGGCTCGAAATCGCGCTGGAACGATACGCTAATTATCGACAGCGTGCCAAAAAAGTTTCACCTTAAAGCGAACAAAACCGACCGGTAGAGCACAGTTTGCGGCACACCTTCGGAAGATACAGATGCGGCGCGAATTCATCGGAAATCCCGAGTTATTCCGCGAAATTACCGAAACTTCAACGTCGCAAAAGCGCCTTATCGAGCCGGATCCCGACGATTTCGACGGCATAGAGAGTGGTAATACACCCCTCCCTAGTGACAGTAGCGCTAGCGCGGAGTCTTACGGCTCGGGATTTCGCGACATAGCTGCCGATGACGAGTCGTCGGAGGATGACGAGGAGATAGTCGATAGCCCCGCTGGAGCTGCGCAACGAGGACGAGGAGATCAACGACCACATCGAAAAAAACGCGTTGTTTGGGCAACGTTGAAATTATGAAAACTCTGGAAAAAATTGATGACGATCCGGCGCATCCTGCTTCTTTTTCGCGAGCGGAAAATTTAAAGCGCGCAGCCGATAATCGCGTCAAAAAACAAAACATTTTACCATGGCTGGAATCTCAGAAAACGTACAACAGTCATCGCGTTGTGCGTCGTCGTTTTCCACGACGTACGTACAACGTCAATAACATGGATGATGTATGGGAAGCCGATCTGACCGATGTTCGCTCAATCTCAGCGTACAATGACAATTTCACGTATTTGCTGGTTGTCGTCGATGTATTGAGCAAATATGCCTGGGTCGAGCCATTGCCCGATAAAACATGCGTGAGCATAGCTCACGCTTTTACCCGCATATTAGACAATAGCAACAATCGAACGCCGCATCAATTACAATCAGACCGCGGTCGCGAATTCACCGGAGCACCCTTCCAGCAGTTATTGCAGAAAAAAAAATTGAATTTCGAGCTGCTCGTAATCTAGATGTCAAAGCGGCCATAGTGGAGAGATTCAATCGAACGCTCAAAGAACGCATGTGGCGATATTTCACGCGTACGCGAAACAAGCGCTATATCGATATGTTGCAAAAACTCGTGAGTGCTTATAATCACGCTCGTCATAGCGCTACACTATTACCACCGTACAAAGTTACTCTGGAAAACGCGTATATCGCGCGGGAAAATCTCTCTCGCCGATACGCAGTAGCAGCCGCAGGCTGTAAACAAAAATTAAAAAAGCCTAAATACAGCGTGGGTGACGTAGTGCGCATCAGTAGCGCTAAAGCAGCCCTCGCGAAAGGATACGAGAGCGGCTGGAGTAAATAATTATTCAAAATTCATCGAATATCCGCGTATCGACAGCCAATCGTGTACATACGCATGATCTAAAGAACGAGCCGATCGACGGTATTTTTTACTCTCAAGAATTATCGAGAGTTCGTCTACCGGCTAACTCGACGATCGTTGAAAAGAAGAAGAAGAAGAAGAACATCAAAAAACCTTGATATTCCCTCTCGTCGTCATGAGTTTGACTTCTAGAGGATTTTTCTATCTCGTGCTACCGAGTAACAGCAGTATGAAATATTTTCCGGCAAATACCACCACCAAATTCACAACAAAATTACCGCGTCAATTAAATCTTGATGGAGAGTGGGCCGTAGCAGTTGCGGAAATTAGCTATCCCGCGACGATTTTTCATATTCAACGATCCGACAATACAGTGTCGCTCGAGCATGGTGATTATGACAAAATTCATATTAACAAGCTCACGAAACGTCGAACAGACTCTGATGCCGTACCGTACGGTACGTATCGCTCTATCGATACATTATTGGAAACAAAAAATCGTTTACCGTGTATAGCTAAACATCTCGAGCTGAGACAAGCGCCGTATGGCTGTGTCAAAGTTTCTCGAGTGTGCGATGATAATCATTATCACAAATTGAGCGTTTCTCCGGGTATCGCTAAGCTGCTGGGTTTCGATGAGGAAAACCGCGAGCATATATGGCCGACTAATGCCACACCATACGTCGGTAAAGAACCGGCATCGTTAGCTCGCGCAATTCCCAACAACATGTTCGTTTATACCGATATTTGCGAATCGTATATTACCGGTGATACGCAAACTCCGCTATTATGCGTGGTACCCGTCGAGACGAGCGGCGAGCTCGCATACGGTACGAGTCGAATGAAATTTTTTCCCGAGCCTCGATGCGTTCCGTTGATACGTAATCACATGAGCATGATCGAGATCGATATAAGAGACGAGTACGGTGAACCGATACCATTCGAAGAAGGAACGTTAACGGTGACACTGCAATTCAAACGTCTACACTGCACATGGAGTACTACGATGTTAATGAGAATTTACAGGCTGGGTTAGGCCGCCGCGGATGCGGCGGAATAAGCCATGTTTATATCGGGACAGCGAATCAGCGTGGTCATGGTATCGGCAGTTTCCTCGGGGGATTATTTCGGCGCCTATTACCACTGTTGCGTAAGGGCGCAGGGGTCGTTGGTAAAGAAGCGCTCAGAACAGGCGCAAATATCGTCAGCGACATGTTGAAGAGAAACGTTAGTCTGAAAGATGCTTTCCACGCGAAGGCGCGTGAACGGCGAGACAATTTGAAATGAAAAACCGTTGAGAAAATTGAAAAAATTATGTCTAGCTCGGGCTATAAAAAGAGAAAAATCGTGCGAAAGCGTCATTCGAGCAACGGCCGTGTGACGAAACGCGACGCTACGGAGAAGAAGAAGAAGAAGAAGAAGAAGAGGAGGAAGAGGAGCGGAGCGAAAAAAATAAAAAAAAACACAGGAGAAGAAGAACAAGAGCGGAAAAATTCATCGAACCGTTGCGGATATATTTGCATAGAAGAGGAAAATGGCGTTTTTACACGCGCATTCGTGCGAATGCTTAAAATCGGAGCTCGAGCTATTCTCATTACCACCGACGCAGACTACCATCGAGGGATCTAATTGGGTGTACTACAAACCCATCTCATCATTGACCGACGATTCCCCCATCGAATTCGTTATACCCGGCCAGGGTGATGAGCACATCGTTCTCGCTCACACGATGCTCAATCTGCGCATGCAAATAAAAAATCCCACGCCGCCAATGACTTCCACCTCGAAGGATGCTTCCGTCAGCATGCCTTTCGTCGGTCCCATCAACAATCTTTTACATTCCATGTTCAATCAAGTGGACGTGTACTTGAATCAAAAACTTGTCTCGCCGCCGAATAATGGTTACGCATATCGAGCATACATAGAAACACTGCTGAATTACGGGCCTGCTGCTAAAGAATCTCACCTCACTTCTGTATTGTGGTACGACGACACCCCCGGGAAAATGGACGATGCTCGCGGTGTAGAAAACGAGGGGTTGAAAAAACGTTCAGTTTCTCACCATTGGGAAAACGCTCGATCTATTCGGTCATCTGTATTGCGATATCTTCAATCAGGAGCGTTTTCTTCTGAACGGTGTAGAAATGCGATTGCGTCTCGTACGCTCTAGAGATTCGTTTTGCCTCATGTCTACGGCTGGCGGTCATTCGTGCGAAATAAACATCGTCCAAACTTTGCTTCTCGTGAGACGAGCAAAAATCGCGCCTGGTGTCTTACTCTCACACGCTCGAGCGCTCGTCAAATCAACAGCAAAATATCCGCTCACGCGCGTCGAAGTCAAGGCAGTCTCGTTACACGCCGGTGTACACGGTGAAACCATCGACAACGTTGTTCTCGGGCAATTACCAAAACGCCTGATTATCGGATTTGTCGATAACAGAGCGTACAACGGCGATGTCGCGCTAAATCCTTTCAATTTTCAAAATTATAAAATTAATTATCTATCTCTGTATATGGACGGAGTACAAGTTCCCTCCAGAGCGTTACAGCCTGATTTTACAAAAAATAAACTCTACGCGGATGCTTATCACACGTTATTCTCGGGGACCGTTATTCACTTTCTCAACGAGGGTAATTCCATAAATCGCGAAAATTATCCCGAGGGGTATTGTCTGTTTGCATTTGACTTGACACCCGATCTTTCTGCAAATAGCAGCTCACATTGGAATTTAGTGAAACACGGCAGTGTGCGAATCGAAGTACGATTCGAAGAAGCGCTCAAATCAACGGTGAATTGTATCATTTATGCTGAGTATGACAATGTCCTTGAAATCGACGCCTCCCGCCAAGTAATCGTGGATTTCAGCGGCTAGTGCGGCTCAAAGACAACCATATCGGATTACAGAGCGTTTTTTATTTTTTTCACGAGCTCGATGACTGATTTCAACGATAAAGGAAATCAGTTTGTCCCGCGCTGTGGAACGACGAAGACGTAAGAAAAAAAATGGACATAATCGTTGATATTCAGGCGATGCGCGATAAGGATCGCCGGTTTTTGCCGAAAGAAGTCTGCGTCGTTGCTCTTGATCACCCGTTTATGGCGCATTGGATTGTTGCCCCGCCATACTCATTCAACGAACTACCGACACCCGTACGCGGTGAAAATAAATATCTCACTCTCAATCATCATGGATTAGAGTGATACGAGGGTGATGTGAGCTGCAAGCAGCTATACGCCAATTTACGCGAAATCGCGAAACATTCGCGCACCATTTGGACTCATGGAAACGAAAAAGCAGATCTCCTCAGCCACGTTATGTCTCGGGAAATGAACGATTTGGAACAGCCACATTGGTTCTGTCCGAGTTTCGATTCTCTCCCGGCAACGTGCGTTCGCTGTCTTCGCCACAGCTTGGGAATCACGAAACCTTTTTCCCGATGCGCTGTGTCACAAGCCATCAGACTGAAGCAACATCTTTGCGATATTACCTACAACGCCGATCGCCCCGTAGAGGATGAAAGGACGAAGGAGGAGGATGATGAAAAGAAAGAGATATTTGGCGAGGATACCTGCGATGGCTGCGTACTATGCAGAAAAAGTGAATAAAATCACTTTGAATGTCGCAAATATATTGCAGCGCTAATGAAACGCCGTGTCAGTCGATCGCCGTGATCGAGAAGGGCATGAACACGCAGCAAATACGCGAGGCTCTGCAATTTTTACCGCTCGCCAGCAGCGGCGTATTCGCCGCCGATGAGATTCCACGCATCTGGGCAAAACCGAACGGAATAATAGCGAATACCGATGGACACACCAAGCCCGGTGAGCCCTGGGTCTCGATATACGTCGATTGAACCGGGGAGGGCTGGTACTTTGACAGCTACGGATTACCACCAATCATCCCCCATCACGTCGCGATGCTCCGAAGAAATTTCAAATTTTTCCACTATAATACCAAGCAACTACAAAGTGATTCGTCAGATGTGTGCGGACAGTTTTGCATTGTTTTTCTGCATTTCATGTCCTGCGGTTTTGGCATGGCTCGATTTAACAATCTCTTCAGCGATAACGTGCGAGAAAACGATCAAATAGTGAGCGAATATTATAACGCGTACAAATCTCAAAAAAATCCGAAGAATAATTATAATAATAGTGATTACATGGAAAGGCGATGTAGCTTCACTTCGCGCAGATTCCCTGTACACAACGCTGCTGCACAAAATGATAAGGTAATGTTTGTACCATCACCGACCTACATTCAGCGGGAGATTGAGTTACAATCTCCCGACCCATATTCACGCGGCCTTACGCCGGCCTTGCCCGGATTCTATTTCATCTCCGCTCTTATCTACAGCTGGAGCTCATCTCGCCCGACCATTCTCTATATCTCGCGCTCAAACGCGCATTATTCATATGTAATTCGCCTATAATTCATCATAAAAACCATGTACGAAATAATCATTTCAATAAAAACCATATTCAACACACAATTCAATACACATTCCAAATTCCTCTTCAAAAATATGCTTATTCGCCAAAATTTCAAAATGCTGACGCGCCAAAAGTATCGATACCCGTCCGAGGCCCGGCTCACGTCCCTCATCCTCACCCCACTACTCGCAACACTCTACTCAATATCAGCAGTGGGAGCGGACGAGTGGTGGGGGAAGGAGTGGGGATAGGAGTGGGGGGCCCCAAACGGGTACCAATACTACTTATACTGTGATTATTGCGCTCGCGAATCACAAATGTTTCACTAGATCTGCAAAATTAATTCTCACGATTCATTTGTTACCCATTAACATGACATTAATATTCCTGTTGAAATATATTATGTATTACTGCACACATCAACCCAGCTTATCAAATAGAATCAAAATAATTATGAAAAAAACTCTCTCGTCCACCTCCACGTCGTAAGAGTTGGATAATTTCATAAGTTACGGCTAACGGACAGAAAAATAAACTTTTCTACTTGAACAACCTCACATATTAATTTTTGGTCCAATTATAGTCCAGTCACCTTAGGCCATATTTTACAAAGTTCTATTCAAGAGGGGAACCCTCTCGCCAATTTTTTCATAGGTTGTTTGGACCTACAAGAATATAATCGTCAATTTTCGGACTTTCCAAAGTGTATATTTCAACAATAAAAAAATAATTGAAAAAAAAAAAATTGGTATTTATGAGATATCTTTTTTGGAATGCGTCCTATCGAAAAAAGTTTCGAATAAAATTTGTTCATCATACCGTCCTCTGTAAAAAAAGTCCTAAAAAAAAAGTGCTAACATTGTTAATTAAGCGGTTAATGGCAAATGAAAATGAAAATTCTACATTTCGTTTTTGCAACCGCAATCGGGTGTTTATCAACATATCGGTTTGAAACTCGTACATGATGTAGAGAATCCAAACCTCAAGAGAATCGCGCAAGATTCAACGATCTGCGAGATATAGTTTAGCAACAATCTGCGATCATCGAAAAATCTTTGCCCTTCGATACATTTGAAAAAAAAGGCCCACAGGGTGGAAAAAAATCGAGGAGCTTCGTATCATCATGCACAAACAATTTGAGAAAAAAAAATTAAAAATTTGTTGAAAATAAATACTGTTTTTCGGCGATTTCTGAATTTTTCTAATAAACAAAAACAATTCCGACCAAAGTTGCAAAGATATCGGAAAAATTATTGAACCATCGAACTAGTTTTTGAAAAACGAACAATTAAAAAAAAAAACTTGCAATATTTTGATCACAGCCCGATATATGATTGTTTTTACGTTTGTTCAATTTTATATTGTTGTAATAAAGATTTATGCAAAATTCGAGTTCTTCAGCAATCCCTACGCTTCCGGGCATGGGATTCAATAAAATTATTCCCTTTACGAGCAATTATGCCATCGCAGTTATCGATGTATTCCGATCGACGGCTGGCCGCCGAGCGCGCGGCCGGGCGGCGCGGTGAGGATGGCCCCTCTTACTCCGCAGCCCCGCGCGAGCGGCTTAGTTAACAAATATAATAACTTACTTAAAAATGGCCGTAGAACAATTTTTTTTTTAATTTTACGTGATTTTTTCTTACGAACGCAATGGTGTTCTTGAAAATTATGTTCACCCCATAGCAGACCCATGACCATATTTTTCACAAATTTTACATGTAAACATGCTTTAAAATGATTTAACTATGGATGGGAAAAGGTATCATAAATAAATCTTTTCTTAGAAACTGTTTCATTCATTATAATAGTTTTATTGATGAGAAAAAGAAAAAAAATGTTGCAAGAAAAATTGATTATAAATACATTGCTAGCTTATTGTAATGAATGAAACAGTTGCTAAGAAAAGATTTATTTATGATACCTTTTCCCATCCACAGTTAAATAATTTTAAAGCATGTTTACATGTAAAATTTGTGAAAAATATGGTCATGGGTCTGCTATGGGGTGAACACAATTTTCAAGAACACCATCGCGTTCGTAAGAAAAAATCACGTAAAATTAAAAAAAAAAAAAAATTTCTACGGCCATTTTTAAGTAAGTTATTATATTTGTTAACTAAGCCGCTCGCGCGGGGCTGCGGAGTAAGAGAGGCCATCCTCACCGCGCCGCCCGGCCGCGCGGGCTGCGCCGCGCGCTCGGCGGCCAGCCGTCGATCGGAATACATCGATAACTGCGATGGCATAATTGCTCGTAAAGGGAATAATTTTATTGAATCCCATGCCCGGAAGCGTAGGGATTGCTGAGGAACTCGAATTTTGCATAAATCTTTATTACAACAATATAAAATTGAACAAACGTAAAAACATTTATATCTCGGGCTGTAATCAAAATATTGCAAGTTTTTTTTTTTTAATTGTTCGTTTTTCAAAAATTAGTTCGATGGTTTAATAATTTTTCCGATATCTTTGCAACTTTGGTCGGAATTGTTTTTGTTTATTAGCAAAATTCAGAAATAGCCGAAAAACAGTATCTATTTTCAACAAATTTTTAATTTTTTTTTCTCAAATCGCTTGCGCATGATGATACGAAGCTCCTCGATTTTTTTCCACCCTGTGGGCCTTTGTTTTCAAACTGTATTGAAGGGCAAAGATTTTTCGATGATCGCAGATTGTTGCTAAACTATATCTCGCAGATCGATGAATCTTGCGCGATTCTCTTGAGGTTTGGCTTCTCTACATCATGTACGAGTTTCAAACCAATATGTTGATAAACACCCGATTGCGGTTGCAAAAACGAAATGTAGAATTTTCATTTTCATTTGCCATTAACCGCTTAATTAACAATGTTAGCACTTTTTTTTTAGGACCTTTTTTACAGAGGACGTTATGATGAACAAATTTTATTCGAAACTTTTTTCGATAGGACGCCTTCCAAAAAAGATATCTTAAAAATATCAATTTTTTTTTTCAATAATTCTTTTATTATTGAAATATACACTTTGGAAAGTCCGAAAATTGACGATTATATTCTTGTAGGTCCAAACAACCTATAAAAAAATTGGCGAGAGGGTTCCCCTCTTGAATAGGTCTTATGCTAAGGTGACTGGACTATTAGAGCTTTTTTCAAATTTCACCTTGTCATATTGAATCCACCATGTTGAATTTTGGAAAATTCATGTTCAATTCATGATCAGCGATCTCGAGAACCCGATTACACCATTTTCAGGAAATTATAAGATTTTTCATGAATTCTCGTCGGCCATATTGGATCCGCCATTTTGAATTTCGAAAATTTAATGTTCAATTCATAATCGGCGATTTCGAGAACCCCATTACACCATTTTTTAGAAAATTTTAAGACTTTATGAATTCTCGTCGGCCATATTCGATCCGTCATTTTGAATTTTGAAATCTTGATGGTCAGTTCATGATCAGCGATCTTCAAAATGACATTATACAATTTTTTACAAAAGCATCGAGTATCGAGAAAACTTTCGCTATTCGATACTTTTGTATCGAGTATCGAGGAATACAACTCAATACAAAAGTATCGAGCCATTTTCGGAGCTCGCTACTTTTGTATCGAGTATCGAGGAAATTTTCGCTACTCGATACAAAAGTAGCGAGCTCGAAATGGCTCGATACTTCAGTAGCGAAGTATCGACAAAACTTTCGCTATCCGATACACAAGTAGCGAGTATCGAAATCGCTCGATACTTATGTAGCGAAGTAGCGAAAATTTTCGCGATACTCGATACTTCGGTATCGAGTATCTTTTGTAATGCTCGATACGAAAGTAGCGCGCTACTGCCATCTCTGGACGGAATGACTTTTCTATACTTCGTTTTCGTTCGTTGAATTGAAATGTAGAAATGTTCGTTGAAATTGTTATGTATACTGGAACAAACAACAACTCTTGAAGTCAACCGCCGAGATCGCCGACGTACGATATGCAGACAATGTTGCAACAAGCGAAGATGCCGCCATACGAGCGGCGTTTGAGCAATGTCCGAGTAAATTTTTTTTTCATTTCTATTTTTGATACTAATGAAATTTCGCCAAATCGAAAAGGATTAAATAAGACTCAAATATTAAATCGAAACAAAGCAGAAAATTAGACAAATTTTCGAAATCCAGTGCGGAGTTCGTGGGTTCGAGTGTTTTTCGGGAGCGTTATTTTTTTCATTCCGTAACTACAGAAGGTGCGCACAATAATTAAGGTGCGAAGTAAAGTTGCGTAGACTTACTTTTAAGTTAATTATTGGTAGTAGGAGATTGTGTCTTTACACAATCTCCTACTACCACGGAATATCGCCCGCTATACCACCACGCACTGCATACAGCTTTGCTTATTGTTAAGGCGATGTGTTACATCCGTAAATACAAGCTTAGAAAAATCGGATCAGTTTGAAATTTGTTGTGGGTATTTAGTGATATAGCCCGGAGGGACTGACGATTTTAGAATTTCGAAATTTTGAAAATTTGTTCACTCTACAAAAAATTTTTTTGAAAAATTTCGAAATTGCGAAATCGTCATTCTCTCCGTGTTGTGTCACTAAATACTCACGAAAAATTTCAAATCGATCCGATTTATAGATTTTGCCTGAGAATTTTTCTAAATTTCGATAGGGAAGGGGGTATCCCCCATGGCCTTAAGAACAAGTGAGGAATAGCCGAGTGGTTAAGGGCAGGGCGTGGTAACGCAAGGGTCGTGGGTTCGATTCCTGGCCGAACATTTTTTTTTTTCCATTTGACAACTATTCTTCTTTTTTTGCAGTTGATGCACCAGAACACCCATCGGTAAACAAGTGTTGTTGAAAAAAAAACATCTGAAGTTAATTTAGAATTGATAATGAATAAAGTAATTAAGTATTTATGTAATGCTATAAAAAAATGCAGATTGAATAAAGTCCACGAAGTAAAAAGTCACGGAAGGAGTTGCGAGACGTAGTCTTTTTGAATATCGAAATTTTGTTTCCGGCGGGTTCGGTTCATTGGAGCACGCGAGTGTTGATCGCCCGCTATGCACCAACGCACTTTATAGGGCTCCGCTTGTTTTTGAGAACAACAAGTGAGGAATAGCCGAGTGGTCAAGAGCGCGGCGCGGCAACGCGAGGGTCGTGGGTTCGATTCCTGGCCGAACATCTTTTTTTTTCCATTTAACAACAATTTTTCTTTTTTTGCAATTGATGCACCAGAAAACCCATCGGTAAAGAAGTGTTGTTGAAAAAAAAAACATCTGAAGTTAATTTAGAATTGATAATGAATAAAGTAATTAAGTATTTATATAATGCTATAAAAAAATGCAGATTGATTAAAGTCCACGAATGAAAAAGTCACGGAAGGAATTGCGAGACGTAGTCTTTTTGAATATCGAAATTTTGTTTCCGGCGGGTTCGGTTTATTGGAGCACGCGAGTGTTGATCGCCCGCTATGCACCAACGCACTTTATAGGGCTCCGCTTGTTTTTGAGTACAACAAGTGAGGAATAGCCGAGTGGTTAAGGGCGCGGCATGGTAAGCCGATGGTCGCGGGTTCGATACCTGGTGGTAGATTTTTTCTTGTCATTTCAGAACTATAATTTTTTTTTCATCACTCACTACAGAATCAATCATGAGATCGATATTGGTGAGGACAAACAAAGATTATCTGAAATTCATTGATAATGACTTGAAAAACCATGATATTATTCATAATTTAAACAAATACGTAATCATTTTGCATTATTCTACGACAAAATTTAAAAAAACTTCAACACATTACAAATAATTCGCTGGTTCATAAGTACTCTAACAACTGGGGAACGGAGAAGTAGTTATAAAAATTATTTGTCTAATTGTTGTTTGTCTGAAGTGTGTCAAAAAATTAATTTTCGTATCGTGTTTGTCGATTTTTCGTGTTTCATTTTGTGTCATCTAATTCGGTGAAAGAAAAAAAAATATCGTAAGCAGCTTTTTTTGTGCGAAACACGTTTAAGCAAATTGGTTGATTTTTTTTGCAAAACACAAAATTTTGCAAATTACAATTCTCTCCAATCGAGTAATGTAACAAATCTCGTAGCTTCCGCATTCCCTACATTTATTGAATTTTGCACAAGATCTGCATACACCCACAGCCTTCGTTTATAATTTGTTGGTAAATAAATAAATATTCATCTGACTATCTGATTGTCTGTGTACGCTGAACCGTCATCTTTCGGGTGCGAGAGAGACATCATCATGCACAACCAGCAAGGCGCGCGATAGAGCGCTTGCAGTCGCTCAGGGGCCAGTGGCGCTCAACGCGCGGGCACGAAGATCGCAGCAGAGTCGATCCGCCCGATCTCCCGTTGTACTCTCGCGTTTGATCGTTGATAATTTTGCATCCCAGTATCGCATTCAAACGTTTTTTTTTTATTTTTCTCGTTGGAATGTCGTTAATACGATAGGTTAACTTGCATTATTGAATGTCGGAAAGTGGGGTGGGTAGGGTTTCTCTAACGAAAAAGTGACACCGAAATGCAACGGTTTTCGGCGGTGCATCTTCGGTGCACGGGATTCTCGTAACACCTAAGTAACCCATTATTTGGAGGGTATTTTCACACAACTTCTCACGGAAACTCGGTGAAATCGGTCGAGTACTTTCGGAGATATCGCCCTTTACTCATTCCGACATTCAAAACGGCGTATGTTCACTCCCAATTGTCGGACGAAATTTTTAAGGGTGGTTTCGGATTCGGCGAAGTGTATACAATCACCTTATCATTACAAAATAATCCGCTGAAATACCATTGTATATTTTTTTTCGCAATTTTCAAAAATATTCACCTCGGCGAAAATACACTTTTTTGCAAAAGTCGACGCCATTTTGTTTTTTATCGTCCGATCGAGGTGGGACTGAAACCATTCGAAAGCTAATTAAATTTTCTATGCACCCTAATTTTTTACAAATTTTTTATCGACTATTCGCGACGTGCTCCGAAAAAATCAAAGTGATCCCTTACTTTCGCTCACGACTGTACATATATTTTGCGTACCTTACTATTATACCTTTGCTTACAGACATTGTAAGCAAGGTGGCACCGCATGAAACCATTCGTTAACCCGTTCAGTCGATTCCAGCTTCAGTAAGTTTTGTTAATTTTCAATACATCAATGTGTAATATATCTTATCTTGTAAAAATGATTATTTACCGGTTCCGAGACTCAAAGATTGGCTGAAACTTTCACCAAAAACCGCCAAATTACTCGAACTAGCGAGTAAAAAACCCAGTTGCTAAAGTCTCAACGGTGTTTGCTGGTTCGAGTAATTATTGACCAGGAGCATTCAGGGCAAAGCGAGTATCTCCACTTGCGACCTTCACAATACGAGCAGCTGGCAGATGAAATCTGCAAGTTATTCACAACCGAAATACGCATACGAAATACGTGTACTACGTACCTCATCAGGCACTGAGTACGGGAGCCTCAGTAAATGCTCACGGTGCATTAATTTGGCGCAACGACAATCTCCGGACGGAGCAAGCACAAGTGATAAGAGCCTCAAATATAGCGTAGATAGAAGGTAAAAATGTCTTCAAATTCATTTTACATAATAAATAAAAGACTTCCGTATAGAAAATCAATTTTTTTTGCGCTCGAATAGATGAGCCGGAATCAAACGTGACACAAGAATCATGGGAACAGGAATGTGAATATTTGCGGTGTCACATTGCACCCGGAGAGCAAATAGAACGTCAGTGGGCACTAACGTTCGAAGTACGGCAACGGTGCGAGGAAAGGTATAAGCCTTCAAGGAGTTCCCGTGTTTGCAACAAAACCTTGGACATACTTTGGTACGTAATGAATAGCTAAATGATTCCTGGCCTTCGAAAGCCTTTTTTTTGCCCAGTTCGAATTCACCGGGGTTAGAATTAGACGCAGTACTATAATTGGATTCGATTCCTTCTATGTCAGAATTTATAGATTCAGTATCGTCCGAATCAGTATTCTGAAAATTGACAAAAACTCAGCTATCGCGGTTTCCGTCAATGACGCGAAAACTTGCTCGTTAATTTTATTTTCTATTTGCATTTGAAAAACACGAATATTTCAAATTATGATATTCCTTAACAATAATCGGAAATCAGAAAAACAGCAAATATAGAAATTAACGAATGTGAATAGATGAAATACGTTAAAAAAATACTCGAAATCATTAAAATTGTAATATTCCTGATTAACAAAACCCTCAGGCGAAATTACCTATAATGTGTTATATCAGAAAAAAATAGATGTGAAGGTTTTATACATAACAAAGAGAAAACACAGTTTAACATTTTTCAACAATTAATAATTAAATATCACGATGAAGGAATATTTCGATCACCATTTGTTCCAAAAAAATATGAAAAAAGATAAATGTCTCATATAAAAAACAATTGAAAAATGTAAAAATAATAAATTATTGAAACATTACAAATAATAAATAATAAATAAAAAATATAATAAATATGAATAACAAAATATTCAAATAAGATTAAAAAATGGTTAAAAATGTTGTTAATAAAAAAAAACGCTTTTATTTTTTATGTACTTTAACCCTGCGCGGTCCCACTGGGTCGTTTGTGACCAGAGCGAAATTTCGCTTAGCATTTCCTTGAAATCTAAAAATGGGCCGGGCCTGCTTCCCACCCCTAAGAAAACTTGTCATGGAGAGGGGCCAGCAGCGTTAGTTTGGTCGTCCTCAGCCAGTTCCTCTTCGACCTTCAGAGGAGTGAAGTTAAAGCCTGGTCACGAACGACCCTGTGGGACCGGCGTGTAAGGAAAATTGATTTTTAACGAAACGTGTTTTTTGAGTCCAGGACGTGTCTTAGAGTGTGGGAAAGTATGTAAAAATAAAATTTAATTTTTGAAATTTTTTTTTCCAAAAATCTGATTTTTTTCTGGAATTGCACAGAGAAAAAATATTTTATTTTTTGTGATTATTTTTTACTTTAAACGAAATACAAAAATGAACAAAAATTTCCAAAATCTGTTTTTTGTTTTCGAAAAACTAATTTCTTTTTTTCAAAAACTCTTTTTTTTTGTAGAATGCTGGAGACGACGGCGGAAGAGTTACGACGTTACAATTATTTGTATAATAATAGTCCTAATTTTTAATGTAAAACACGATCATTCATTTTTTTCCCTCGAATTCTTCGATTTTCCTCTCCTTGAAAATGTCCATTTTCAGGTGACCGGATAATTATACTTTTTTTGGCAGAACGGATCGGGACTAGGTTTTTCTCAAACCTTAGAATGTCCATGACAAGAATCCATGGTTTTTTTTCCGCTATCGCACATTATTTTTTTTTAAATATTTTGAGCCAAAACACATTTTTCATGCATTTTCGCTCAAATAGCTGTTTACAGCGTAAAAAATAATAACTTTTGGGCTTTGATAACTATTGGTTCTTATTATATAATAATTGAGGAGTACTCAGGAATTTTTTCAGATTTTTTAAGGCGACGACAAAGAGCAGCCCAAAAACGCAGACGCGCAACTAGCAGCGCGGAAAGTTTGTATTTATCACCGTAAACTCTTGCGAGCCTCAAATTTCCGAAGCGAGTACGTTTTTCCAGTCCGCACGAACCTCACTCGGACGAACACGAATTTTCCGATCCGGTAGAAACTGAACGTACGTGAGAAATAAATCCGAACGAGTTCTCCTTGTTAAACATTGATAGGGACAGAATGCCGCGCGAAAGGGCACGAATGTCCATGAAGGACGCGAGAGATAGTCTTCCTGTCTTTGATGCTTCAGCACCGGAGCTAGTAGTCGACTTCATAGAGTCAATCGAGTACGCCGCAGCGGCGGGAGATCTCGAGGATCAACAGGAACTACGCGTCGCGATACAGAAATTGAAATTAAAAGGTCGCGCAGCAGCAGCTTTGCGACACAGTGCGAAAGGCTCACTAGACGACTTAAAACGTGAATTGCGAGTTTTATGCGAAAAACAACGTACGGTACCAGCATTACAGGTAGAATTACACACTTGTCAAAAAAGCGACGAAATGTCTCTGTGCACAACGTAAAGAGACAATTATGGTGGAATTAATTGCGAGCTGTACCGCGAAAGTAGACGACCGAATGACCGGCAAAGCAGCAGTCGAGCAATTACTGCGACGGTTCACTTTAAATAATTTCGAACGAGGTTTACGTAAAGAATATCAGATAGTAAGGTCGCATGGTTATACGAATCTCTACGACGCCGTAAGAGGAGCCGTAGAAGAGGAAAAAGGAGTTGAAGGTACACAGACCATCGCCAAAAAATGCTTACATGGCGGGGTGACAAAAACCCACCATAGTCACAATTATCAACATAGGCAACGAAATCACGGATCCTTTGAAGGAAGGAAATCGTGGGGAGGATACCAGTCCTCACACGCGCAACAAGGGCAAACGTCAGCGCAAGGACGTCAGAGTCTACCTGCACAGACCAGAACCGTCTATCAAACGGATATCACGTGCAACTGCTGCAAAAAGAAAGGGCACCGATTCAAGGATTGTCGGAAAAGACTAAGGGAGCAAAACGAGCCCCCACAAGGACAATTACAGTCAAGTCAGGCTGGACGAAACAGCCAGAGACCCTCACAGGACAACGGCACCAATTCCTCACCGAAAAGAACCATCAGTTCCCTCGCGGTGGGAATGCTCACCGCGACCGAGGTCAAAGGGCCTCGGGATACCGTCGAGAAAATACAAGATCCCTCACGACGTAAAACAATCGGGGATCTACTGTACGACAAAACGAAGGCACCGAGTGTGAATGCACCGGCAAGAATCTCCCAAGTCAGCACTCCCGGGCCGGCCGTTTATGCCAGTGACCTACATTTGCCGACGGCGCAAGCGCGCGCGGGCCTGCTCACCTTACGCTGCGACGCTGGGGTACAATGCAGCATCGTACGGGTCAACGAACTGCGCGACGACACGCCGATCAAGGATGAGGTAATAGAACTCCTCGGCGTAGGAGGAACGCCACTACGCCCATTATGCAAAACGGCACTGGAGATAAAAACTCCAGCGGTCCTCCTAACACATGAATTCCACGTGGTCGGCAAGGACGTACCATTGGGAGTAGATGGGCTGCTGGGAATGAATTTCATCGTGAAACACAAAGCCAACATACTGGGTGACAAAATATTTGAAATTCGTGGGAAAAAATTGCCTTTCGTACACGGTGCAAGGCAAGTCGAATTACCTTTACGATTCGAATTCTTACTATGGGAAAAAACGCCGGGAGAAGGCACCGGATATATAAAAAAAACAAGAAATCCAGCCCGGACTAATAATCGGAGAAGGAGTCGTATCAATTGAGGCACACACCTGCCCAATAATGATTGTAAACACGCTCGAGGCGAAATCATTACGCGACCTACAATCGGGTTAGAGAAGCTCGACTTGTACGAGGACAAGTCGGATGAACAATACACACAAACAGAAATTTTCGAAATTACACGGGAAATCGGAAAGAAATGTTTGGAGAAAATCTGACTGGAGATCAGAGGGGACTCACATTTAAATCCGGAAGAGGAGAAAAGTCTCCGGGAAATTTGCGAGGAATTCCCCGACGTCTTCCACATGGAAGGTGAAAAACTGGGTTGTACCGACGCAGTCGAGCATCGGATCTCCTTAAAAACGGGAACCAAGCCGATCAAGGTGCGTCCGTACAGGTTACCAGAGGAACACCGGAAGGAGGTGCAAAAACAAGCGCAACAAATGTTAGAGGATGGAATTATCCGTCCCAGCGCGAGCCAATGGAACGCTCCGTTGCTCGTCGTACCGAAAAAGGCAGATTCCGATGGCACAATCCGGAAAAGAGTCGTGAATTTTCGCAAATTAAATCTAGCGACCGAAGGCAACTCTTATCCACTGCCTAATATCAACGAGATATTGGACCAGTTGGGAAATACCAAATACTTTACGACCTTGGACCTCGCCTCAGGATTTCATCAGATCCCGATGGCAGATGAGGATAAGGCGAAAACTGCATTTTCCACACTTATGGGTCATTAAAAGTATAACCGATTTTTTATATGGAATAGATGATAAATGAATGAAATGAATTCATGTGTAATTGTAAATCATCAATGGGAAGCAAAATCTCTACTAAAGAAGTTAAAATTCCATTAATTTATTTACTGAAAGTAAAAATAAAATTAAAAATAAACATCAGCTTGGCGTTTTCTCGTACGATTTTTTTTTTTCATTTTACGCATACTATTCATTTATTTATATGATTGTCCGACTAAGTTAATAAAGTTCTGTGAATGTTACACAGAATGTATTTAGTTTAAACAAAATTAATTTGCAGACATTTTTAGGGTTGATCCTCTCCTCAAATAATTTCAGCATCCCCTCCAACGGTTAGTATGTACATGTAAAGAATGTAGAAAGTATTTTTTCTTTGCAAAGATTGGTCATCATTTATTATTATTCGTGTTATGTAATTATTGTGCAAAACAGAAAACGTCAGTACAAAAATTCTTATGTATTAAATTCTCATAATTATTATTTTTCAGGATCCTCGGAGGTATCCGGTGTACTTTTATAACTTTTGAATCCTTCGAAATACATAAAGCTTCAAAAACATGTGCTCTGCAAAAAAAATGGTGTTCTTAATTCAATTTGAATTCACAACAATCGTTAAAAAAAATTATGATGTAAAAACAAAAAGGAAAAAAATGACAACGAAGTGCTAAATCGTAAGAATAAAAGTTGGATAATGTCAAACATTTATAGCAGTATTTAAAAAATGATGAGAATCATTTTTTTTAATTTAGAACAATTTATTTTACTATTATGTATGAATTTGAAAGAATTTCAAATAGAATAATTTTAATGAAAACTGAGAGAATAAGATCTCTCAGTATCTTCAAGAATAATAATAACGAAATTATGTATTAAATTTTTTTAATCGGGTCCATTTTTTATTTATTTTTTTTTTCATTTCGAATATTTTATTTTTCCAAAAATTTTAATAGCGTTTCAACAATGTTCAATAATGTTTCGAATTCTTTTCTTAGTTTCTTATCCTCAAATAACAATTTTCCGGCATTAGACGTAAAAAAAAATGGCGAAAAAAATGTAGTCGGCGGGAATCGAACCCCGCACCGTCGTGTTAGCAGTCCGCCACTCCACTAACCTGACCACCGACGTTCTTCGAGCATTAATCGTCAGCCAATCCAAGTTTTACGTACCGATTAAACATGTTAATTCATCATTTCGCTAGTAGACCGTCCGCAAACTCAGCAGGCCGTCGTTTACCATTTTTTCAGCCTTGACAACATTTTGTTTATCCATAAATTTCGTTGTAAATGTATACGTACACACGATTTTTATAATTTTTTTAATACATTTTTCAAAACATTTTCCTGAATATTATCTCTATCGAGTGTTTTGTGTGATGGTCGAGATGAAATAAAAGATGCGCGTGATGATCCGAAATGAAATATAGAAGGTGAACGGTTGAAGCGGAGAGCGTTGATTAATTCGTCTGAGCGATTGAACGGGTGGAGATGAACTGGGGATTAGGACTAGCACTAATGAAGTGGAGGAAGTGTGAAGTGGAGGGAATGGTCGAGTTGCATTGTTCTGGACCGTGGGACCGTGGCCCAGGGATGCTGTGTGGCGAAATTGGAGGTGCTGATGTGTGTGGGAACGAAGTGATAACAGGGTTGCTGTAGGTGTAAGGTGTTGTGTGGGAAAGGAATGGTTATAGGATAGGGCCGTTTCACTCCCCCTCTTTGAGGACGATGGTCTCCATCGTTTACAATTTTTGAACAAGACATTTTTGGTATTGACTCTATATAATACGAATATTTTACATTGATTTTTGTCATTTGAATGACTCGATATAATCTATTGAATTGTTTTTGTGTATTTTCTTTTTGTTCTTCTTCCTGCTGTTAGTTGAGATGTGGACCTTGGTGTGTGTATTCGGTCAGGATACTGGGGTTAAAAGATGTTGGTCCAGTTATCCTATTGGTGTCTCCATGCTATCTGTTGATGTCTTGTCGTCTGGATGTTTCCGTAATTGGACAGCTGATGGTTCTGAAACTAACTATTATTGATTACTTATTGTGTTAATGGGATGAGGTTTGTTAATCGTGATGGGTTTGGTTGTGAATAGCAGTGAAAGTGAAACGGTGGTTGTCTCGTTTGTTTTGATTTTCCGTGTTCCGAATTGTGTATGAGTCATCTGGACTGTTGTTTATTGTTTTCCTTTTTCCATTTTTCCCTGTTTGTCGCTAATTTGCCAGTTTGGGATTGTTATAGTCTGTCATTGTTTCCTTTTATTTGTTATTGTTGTTCCTTTTTATTATATCACTTTATTATTGTTCCTTAAATGTCTCTGTAACAGTCTAAGTTCTGATTAGTTTCGTGTTAGTCGGGTGTGGAACGTTATTGTGATGTGGTTGGATGTGGCTGTGTGTGTCTGGTTAATTGATACGTTGTTCGATGTGATTAATATAATTTTAATGTGTAGAGAAGAGAAAAGAAAAAAAAATGAATATCATAGTTGAGTATGATAATGTAGTATGATGTATAAATGTAGATGCTTAACCTGGGGATCTAATTGCTAGTTAAGCGTAATAGGTGAATATAAATGCTTAGCCTAGGCGCTTAATTGCTAATCGTACGTTTCCCTCATTCATCCCGCATTCATACTTTATTGTTTTGTTTTTGCGTTTCACGTTCTCGTTTCGTCAGTTCATGGTCTATTGCGTGTGTCATCAGTTGTTTTACGTTTGTCAATGTTCTGTCTGTTTCTGTTTTCATTATCGTGAGTAGTCGTTCCATTGTCTCGTTCAGTGTTTCTGTTTTTGTTGTAGTAGTGTGCTGTTGCTTCCGTGGTGCTGGTGTCGGTCTATGTCTTTTTGGGATTGCTCCCAGGCCGCGTGGTGCTGGCTCTGGGGCATGTGGGATTTGGGTTTGTATTTCGTGTTTCGTTTCGTTGTTCGTTGTATCAGTCGGGTCAGGTGTTGGGTGTTCAGGAATTGTCTGGAGTTTCGTTTGTTTTTGTTTTAGTTCTTTGTTGATGTCTCGTATGACCTGCTGGTGCTGTTGTCACGTTGTTTGTTTAGTTGTTGGAGTTTGTTTTGTCGCTGGTCGCTGTGTTGTCTTTGTCGCTGCTGCGTCTGTCGTCGTTGTAGTGGATTTTGGCGTAGTTTTGGGTGTAGTTGTCGTTGTCTGTCGGGGTTCTTGTTTGTAAGGGCAGCCTGCGGGGACTAGTGGGGTTCCGGGGTCGAGTCTGGTGCATTGTGTTTCTGTTGTTGTTGTTGTCTATGTTGTCTTTGCTGTTTTTGTTGCGGCGGATGTTGTTGCCGTCGTTTCGGAGGTCCATGGGAAGACCCCCTGCCTCACCCAGTATGCTGCGCAAAGGTCCAGGTGGGTGATGAGGCGCCTCGCCGGGAACGCACCGCCGCACATCACGTACCTACGTTCCGCGTCGGGCCTCGCGGTCAGCCCGTTGATGATACCCGCGCAGCACCGGATGAGGTGCGTCCTCAACTCCCTCGGGGGTCCTCTCTTCTGACACACGGGGCATCCGATCCGTGTATTTTCCGGCCTGGTTGATGCAGATGTCGGAAGCCTGTTGGACGCGTTTCCTTTTTGTTATATCACACTCATTCGTGGATAGGTTGTGGGATTTTGGAAATAGGGTAAGGTATATGCTTCATTTATGGGTAGTTGTCGCTCTCGCGACTCTCGTCACGGTACTACTTCTCGGTAGTACATTATCGCGCGTGCCGGTCTTTCAGTGATTACCGCGGTTGTTGTTCCTATCTCTCGCTGTGTGTTTGTGTGCGAGATTTCTACTATCTCTACCGGTTGTCTGTGGTATTGTGCCTGTTGTTCTACTGTTTTTATGATTGGGTTCGAGTTTTTGTTTTTCTGTTTACTGATGCAGGTTATTAATTTAAGTATGTATGATAGTTTTCCAAATGGTGAGAACTTCCAGCCGATCGCGGCCAATATCAAGCCTGATCCCAACGAGATTCCACCAAATTTTAGTATTTTCTCGAGTATTGACAGTCTGTTGTGTATGATATGTGTTTTTGTTATTTCGCGAGCCTTTGCAATTATTGTTTTTACTGCTACTTCGTTTTTTGTTAAATCGGTGTCTATAGTACTTGAACCTAAAGTATCGGTGAAGATCTCTGTACTTTCTAGATCTAGTACTTTCGTAATGTTTACTGATTCCGTTGTTTTGATAGAATTTTTTATTATTTCTGTGATGTTTAATACTATGGTTCGTGGAAGGTTTACTTGGATTTCCGTCGTTATTTCCATTGTTGGGATCAATTTTGTAGTTTTTGTTTTTGCTTGAAATATTGGTTTTAATTTTAATATCCCTGAATTTTCAATGGTCTTGATTTTTGATGAGTGGTCATCGCAGGTGACATACAGGGTCTCGGCCATGGGAGCCGCATATAGCCAAGCGTTACGTTAATGAATTCTCGTCCAATGGGTTTGTCTTAATGTTTTCAGGTGGATATCGCATGTTTCGAGATTTTGAAATTGTGGGTTAATCAGTAGCTGTATCCCGCATTCGGCTTCGCTACCGATTCGTTGTATTGGGTTAACTTGTTTGCATATGTACATAGAGTTCGTCAGTTTGCAATTTGCAAGATTATATAAGCTAAAATAATTTTCGAAATCTTCAGCAATCGCTGTGAAAGGTGATGCTGGTTTAATGTAGGCGAAATGTGTGTCTGACGATGTCTGGCGCATTGGGACTGACATGTGTTCGTATAGGTTGATGTCTAACACGGTATTATGTCTAACAGTGGAATTTTGATTATGTAAACGAGTTTTCCGTTACTGTGGAAGATCACTAGTTCGGACATTTCTACCAGTTCTGGTATGTGTTTGGGATCTAACGGAATTGGAAA